>SDVV010037624.1:0-10818 GCA_016164225.1 Gammarus roeselii
ACGATAACGAAGAGTGCTAAAGAGCGTAGGGGGACGAACGTGTTTAGGATTTGATGGACGATAACAAAGAGAGCTAAAGAGCGTAGGGGGAACGTGTTTAGGCTTTAATGGACGATAACAAAGAGTGCTTTAAGAGCGTAGGGGGAACGTGTTTAGGCTATAATGGACGATAACAAAGAGAGCTTAAGAGCGTAGGGGAAACGTGTTTAGGCTTTAATGGACGATAACAAAGAGTGCTTTAAGAGCGTAGGGGGAACATGTTTAGGCTATAATGGACGATAACGAAGAGTGCTAAAGAGCGTAGGGGGAACGTGTTTAGGCTATAATGGACGATAACGAAGAGTGCTAAAGAGCGTAGGGGGAACGTGTTTAGGCTATAATGGACGATAACGAAGAGTGCTAAAGAGCGTAGGGGGAACGTGTTAAGGCATTAATTGACGATAACAAAGAGTGCTAAAGAGCGTAGGGGGAACGTGTTTAGGCTATAATGGACGATAACGAAGAGTGCTAAAGAGCGTAGGGGGAACGTGTTTAGGCTATAATGGACGAGTACAAAGAGGGGTATAAAATTTGAGGTGTAATTGATGAGGATTGCAAAATGAAAGACGAACTAAACGGCATTTGATGGGTAAATGGTGTTTATTAAGTTCTCAACAATTTATACTCTCCATAAAATTGACATCATGTAACATTTCAGACTTTGACCTAATGGAATACATTGAAAAAAGGTGAACATTACAAGTTTTAATGAATCAAATGACGAATTGAGTTTCAGATTCGAAATGAGACCCATTCTTATGAGCCCACATCCGAACCCTTTCGAAGTCGTTAGCAACAGTACGTCGAGCTTCTTCCTTACAACTTTGCCTAACAGTTTCTTCAGATATCCAAGTGTCGTTGGCTTGAGTTCGTCTCAACAACAATTGAATGTCTGAAAATCTGCTACGCAAAGTGGCGACAGAAATGAGCGAGGGAAAAGCTCGACGTGCAGTTGCAAGCTTCGTCCGAAGAGTTCGGAAGAAGCCGAAATTTAATTTTTATCGTGTGATGTATCAAATTAAAATACGCGATGTCCACTCTTATTCAATTAATTGAATTCACTCAAACTTTCGAAGGTCAGAAATTGTTTAGAACTTTACAAACAACCTGGAGATGTTCGGGAAATGCTGGGTTCACGTTCATATGATGTCGATTTTATAGACCGTTTCGATGGAGAATTTTTTTTATAAACATTTTGCAGTGAATATAGCCAACTGTAGGGCGAACTTGCCGGCATTAGTAGTTTATTGAATGTGTGTGGAGTTAATTTGTGCTCCGTTCAACTCTTAACCACCTAGACTGCATTTACAGTCATCTTTCCTACGGGTCCTCGGCTGATCTACTCTTAACCACCCAGACTGCATTTACCGCCGTCTTTGCTACGGGTCCTCAGCTGATCTGCTGTTAACCAACCAGACTGCATTTACTGTCATCTTTCCTACGGGTCCTCGGCTGATCTGCTCATAACCACCCAGACTGCATTTACCGCAGTCTTTCATACGGGTCCTCGGCTGATCTACTCTCAACCACCCAGACTGCATTTACCGCCGTCTTTCCTACGGGTCCTCGGCTGATCTGCTCTTAACCACCCAGACCGCATTTACCGCCGTCATTCCTACAGGTCCTCGGCTGATCTGCTCGTTACCACCCAGACTGCATTTACAGTCACCTTTCCTACGGGTCCTCGGCTGATCTGCTCTTGACCCCCCAGACTGCATTTACCACCGTCCTTCCTACGGGTCCTCGGCTGATCTGCTTTTAACCACCCAGACCGCATTTACCGCCGTCCTTCCTACGGGTCCTCGGCTGGTCTGCTCCTAACCATCCAGACTGCATTTACTGGCACATTACCTACGGGTCCTCGGCTTATCTGTTTTCAACCACCCAGACTGCATTTACCGTCATCTTTCCAAAGGGTCCTCGGCTGATCTGCTCTTAACCACCCAGACTGCTCTTACCGCCATCTTTCCTACGGGTCCTCGGCTGATCTGCTAGTAACCACCCAGACTGCATTTACCGTCATCTTTCCTACGGGTCCTCGGTTGATCTGCTCTTAACCACCCAGACTGCATTTACCGTCATCTTTCCTACGGGTCCTCGGCTGATCTGCTAGTAACCACCCAGACTTTATTTACCGGCGTCTTTCCTACGGGTCCTCGGCTGATTAGCTCTTAACCACCCAGACTGCATTTACCGTCATCTTTCCTACGGGTACTCGGCTGGTCTACCTTAACCACCCAGACTGCATTTACCGTCATCTTTCCTACGGGTCCTCGGCTGATCTGCTCTTAACCACCCAGACTGCATTTACCGTAGTCTTCCCTACGGATCCTCGTCTGATCTGCTCTTAACAACCCTGACTGCATTTACCGTCATCTTTCCTACGGGTCCTCGGCTGATCTGCTCTTAACAACCCTGACTGCATTTACCGTCATCTTTGCTACGGGTCCTCGGCTGATCTGCAAAGTGTTTCCTTCGTTGTCCATTCAATGGTACTCCTACCGGAATAGGCTGAAGTTAAGCCACTCGAAAGACCACCCAATTGCCGGTTGAAAAGACAACGGGAGTGGAATTCACGTAACAGACAGTTAAGCAGACATTAGACACTTTAAACGTGTAAGCATTTGCCTTAACTAATGAATATATTGTTAACAGAGGCATATTCACACCAAACTTCCATTCATTTCCAACACTTGAGATGGGTTACCTCAATCTGCTGTACAGTCAGATCCAAGAAGGTGAGCTCCGAGCGCACAGGAATGACAGACTTTGGTCCCTGACATCCCATCGAGGTACCCAGGCCACCATTGAGCTTCACCACCACCAGCTTGTCCAGAAGCTTGCTGATCTCAGAGGGGTTGGGCTGGCTGATGTCGCTGTAAGACCGCACCTGGCAACAACAAGAAGGGTTAGCTTGTTGTAGAGACTGGTTCAGGGGTACAATTTTGAACTAGCTTGCTGTAAGTGTTGATTTGAGGGCAAGAGCTGAAAACCCGTTTTGTGAACGCAGATTTAAAAACAACACCGTGGGTGTAAGTGCTGTTTCGGGGATAATTGTTTAGTTTACCTCGTTGGAAGCTCTGATTCAGGAACAAGAGTGTGGGTTACTTCGATGGAAGCGCTGATTTTGAGAAACGAGTGTGAGCGAGTTAGTTCGTCGAAAGCGCAGATTCGAGAATAAGAGTGAAGGTTAGTTCGTTGAAAGCGCAGATTCGAGAATAAGAGTGAAGGTTAGTTCGTTGAAAGCGCAGATTCGAGAATAAGAGTGAAGGTTAGTTCGTTGAAAGCGCAGATTCGAGAATAAGAGTGAAGGTTAGTTCGTTGAAAGCTTAGATTCGAGAATAAGAGTGAAAGTAGTTTGTTAAAAGCGCAGATTCGAGAATAGGAGTAAAGGTTAGTTCGTTGAAAGCGAAGATTCGAGAATAAGAGTGAAGGTTAGTTCGTTGAAAGCGCAGATTCGAGAATAAGAGTGAAGGTTAGTTCGTTGAAAGCGCAGATTCGAGAATAAAACTGAAGGTTAGTTCATTGAAAGCGCAGATTCGAGAATATGAGTAAAGGTTAGACCGTTGGAAGCGCAGATTCGAGAATAAGAGTGAAGGTTAGTTCATTGAAAGCGCAGATTCGAGAATAAGAGTGAAGGTTAGTTCGTTGACAGCGCAGATTCGAGAATAAGAGTGATGGTTAGTTCGTTGAAAGCGCAGATTCGATAATAATTAGTGAAGGTTAGTTCGTTGAAAGCGCAGATTCGAGAATAAGAGAGAAGGTTATTTCGTTGAAAGCACAGATTCGAGAATAAGAGTGAAGGTTAGTTAGTTGAAAGCGCAGGTTCGAGAATAACAGTGAAGGTTAGTTCGTTGAAATCGCAGATTCGAGAATAAGAGTGAAGGTTAGTGCGTTGGAAGCCAGATTCGAGAATAAGAGTGAAGGTTAGTTCGTTGAAAGCACAGATTCGAGAATAAGAGTGAAGGTTAGTTCGTTGGAAGCACTAATTCGGGTATGAAAGTGTGAGTTAGTTTGTTGGAGCTCTGATTTTGGTATAAGCGAATGGGCTGTTTTATTGGAAACGCTGATTCCAGAATAAGAGTGAGAGTTAATTTGTTAGAGGCGCTGATACGGGGATATGGGTGTGGGTTAGTTTAATGGAGACGCTGATACGTGGATATGGGTGTGGGTTAGCTTGTTAGAGGCGCTGATACGGGGATATGGGTGTGGATTAGTCTGTTGGAGGCGCTGATACGGGGATATGGGTGTGGGTTAGTTTGATGGAAGCGCTGATACGGGGATATGGGTGTGGGTTAGTTTGTTGGAGGCGCTAATAAGGGGTTATGGGTGTGAGTTAGTTTGATGGAGGCGCTGATACGGGGATATGAGTGTGGGTTAGTTTGATGGAGGCGTTGATATGGGGATATGGGTGTGGGTTAGCTTGTTGGAGGCGTTGATATGAGAATATGGGTGTGGGTTAGCTTGTTGGAAGCGTTGATATAGGGATATGGGTGTGGGTTAGTTTGTTGGAGGCGCTGATACGGGGATATGGGTGTGGGTTAGTCTGTTAGAGGCGTTGCTATGGGTATATGGGTGTGGGTTAGTTTAATGGAGGCGCTGATACGGGGATATGGGTGTGGATTAGTCTGTTGGAGGCGCTGATACGGGGATATGGGTGTGGGTTAGTTTGATGGAGGCGCTGATGCGGGGATATGGGTGTGGGTTAGTCTGTTGGAGGCGCTGATACGGGGATATTGGTGTGGGTTAGTTTGATGGAGGCGCTGATACGGGGATGGGAGTGTGGGTTAGTTTAATGGAGGTGCTGATACGGGGATATGGTTGTGGGTTAGTTTGTTGGAGGCGCTGATACGATGATATGGATGTGGGTTAGTTTGATGGAGGCGCTGATACGGGGATATGGGTGTGGGTTAGTTTGTTGGAGGCGCTGATACGGGGATATTGGTGTGGGTTAGTTTGATAGAGGCGCTGATACGGGGATAGGAGTGTGGGTTAGTTTAATGGAGGCGCTGATAAGGGGATATGGATGTGGGTTAGTTTGTTGGAGGCGCTGATACGGAAATATGGGTGTGGGTTAGTTTGTTGGAGGCGCCGATACGGGTATATGGGTGGGGGTTAGTTTGTTGGAGGCGCTGATACGGGGATATGGGTGTGGGTTAGTTTGATGGAAGCACTGATACGGGGATATGGGTGTGGGTTAGTTTGATTGAGGCGTTGATACGGGGATGTGGGGTGTGGGTTAGTTTGATGGAGGCGCTGATACGGGGATATGGGTTAGTTTGTTGGAAGCGGGGATTTGGGGATAAAAGCTTGTGTTAGTGCCAAACATAAATCCGTAGATGTGGAGAAATAATGACCATTCCCTCATTGCAACACGAGGTTAATGCAGTGTCGCTACTCATTAACCTTCAATGATGACAAGCAAGTGTTACCGCCTCAGTTCCCTCATTGCATCACGAGGTTAATGCAGTGAACTATTCATTAACCTCTAATGACGATAACGAGCAAATCTTACCGCCTCAGAATCCAAACTCTGGATCTGGTCCCACTCGACCGATGGTCCGGCCTCGTTAACGAATCTCCCGAAGAGTCGCTCGAAGCCGTCCATCTCCCGTTCAGCCGACTCTCGTGTCGCGTTCGAGATGCATGTTGCCAGCAACTTGGTTAACTCCGATGCCAGCTGCACCTGAGCGTCCTTCTTGGTGAGCTCCTTAAACTCCATCGAAGGAGACCGGGTCAGGCCGAACAGCTGGCGACACGAGGGATACATTAGATTCATGGCGTGCACAGCAGCTGTTTAAATTTCAGTAACGATAAACGATTTATTTAAATCCAGTTATGGTTTTAAAAGTATATAACTAAAACGTATTGCATTACAGAGGTGAGATCATAGGACGAGGTCAGATTCACCATGTGTTTGCACGTAATGAATCGTTCCTTGTCCCAGCTGATTGCGCGAGTGGATATTGTTGTGAGTTTGATGCAACAGAGAGGTAGGTCTGTTCCTTCCATTACAAAGTAATAGTGGTGGGTTACAGTCAGTCATAATGCTTGATAAGAACGAGAGTCTGTATTACAGTCTTATTTTCCATCTGGGTTCATTTTGATTTGACTTGTGCCTCATTTCCACAGAAACATCAAGCGAGACATAACATCTGGGTTCAACCCACTGCTACAGAGGCTCACACTTTGGCTAGTATATTAACCAACGTGGAAGTCACAATTGTGATGCAGGAATGTTGATTTATAATATCAACCCATTCTATAAAACTCCAATTGTGGTGATAAGACTTTTTCATACCATAAGTAAGTGTCAAGATGTCCACGTTATATAAATATAACAAGCAATATGGCATCGGCCAAGTAACGCGAGCATTATCGCAAGTTGGTTGCAATCTACAGATAATGCAGATACAGGAGCCAGGACGAGTTGCAATCTGCAGATAATACAGATACAGGAGCCAGGACGAATACCCCAGATGAGGCCAGTTTGTACTCCATGGGAAATTCTGGCGAGCACTCGGCGAGTTAGTTACTGGGACAACCCTTGAACCCCTCACCTCGACGAGAGATTATAAATCCCCCCTCTTTAGTAGAGACCTCGATAGTACCTTGGCGAGGAATGACTCAGCATCACCCTGCTCGCCAATAATTGGATTTAATGATATTGGCTGATCATAAAAGGCATTATAGATTTGTGCATTTTTATGTATAGATTTAGTGTCATACGGTAACGCCCTGCTGCTTGTGCACAAGCTTTCGAACTCGCATAGCCCCCAACATACACCAACATCCTTAGCTAACCGATGCATTAGGCGGAGGATCAGAGTTAAGACTACCCACAAAATGTTTAGAAGAATATTCCAATGTCCGATTGGAATACTTTGTCACCAGCTGTCAATATTTATTGTTTACAAATGTAAGATGTAGCCTTCCTTTCATAGAAGGTTCCATTCAATGAGTTACACGTTGTGATGATCCTTATTGTTACATAATTTGATTTGATGGTCGGAGATCATCATCATACGTATTTTAAATGGATTGTGTATATTTATGTATTGTTTCATTTTGTAACAGGAATAATATAGCGCTTGTGTATAAATAATTGTATTTATTTCCTTTCTTACGCGACGAAGACTGGCACTGTGGGTCGCAACGGGCGACGCCCCGATCTCATTGAGTGTTTGAATGTCGGACCACGAGATGGCAGCACTGCACGTCGAGCTGTTGGGTTCCAACGAATTTGCTTTCGTTGAGGCCTTAAAACGAATAAAAAAAACGGTGATCGTTTAAAAGTTCTCGTTCAGAAGAAGTCAAGATGACGCCATGATTGCGATAGGACTGTTATTAAACATTTTTAAAACATTTAATGACGGCATGGCAAATAGTACACGTACCAGCACGGCTTTGTTGGTAGCTAAGTCGTATATTACATTAATTTTCAAAATAAATTATAGTCGCACCTCGATTATGGCGTCTCCTTGAAATCTTCTGAACCATTATTCCAACAAGTATAGATGGTTTGTCTCGTTACTTTGCGTCAATTAAAACAAATTCGTGGTTGCTTCCAGCCCAGCACCCAGTGATGCCATTTTGCGGTCTGGCATGCCAAAGCTCTAGAGGATACTAGATTTATCAAGTTCGTTGAATTCGTCGGTGCCCCTCAACCGTTGACCACTAATCATTTGCCGTGCAATTGATTGAGTAAAGAGAGGTCAGAAACGCATGCAATAAAGGCCTATTGACGATGCCGGCCTACGCTATTGCTGGTCTGTTGAACGCTCACTCTGCCGTGTGCCGGCCTACGCTATTGCTGGTCTGTTGGACGCTCACTCTGCCGTGTGCCGGCCTACGCTATTGCTGGTCTGTTGAACGCTCACTCTGCCGTGTGCCGGCCTACGCTATTGCTGGTCTGTTGAACGCTCACTCTGCCGTGTGCCGGCCTACGCTATTGCTGGTCTGTTGAACGTTCACTCTGCCGTACGCCGGATTACGCTATTGCTGGTCTGTTGAACGCTCTGTCGTGGCCAAACATACTTACTGCAGTAAGTGTTGAGCGGGTAATGAATCAGTGCAGTGGCCATTCTGTTATAACATTAGGTCGCTATTGAACACACTCGCTGTAGGAAGTGTTGAGCGGGTAATGAATCAGTGCAGTGGCCATTCTGTTATAGTATTAGGTCGCTATTGAACACACTCACTGTAGGAAGTGTTGAGCGGGTAATGAATCAGTGCAGTGGCCATTCTGTTATAGCATTAGGTCGCTAATGAACACACTCGCTGTAGGAAGTGTTGAGCGGGTAATGAATCAGTGCAGTGGCCATTCTGTTATAGTATTAGGTCGCTATTGAACACACTCACTGTAGGAAGTGTTGAGCGGGTAATGAATCAGTGCAGTGGCCATTCTGTTATAGCATTAGGTCGCTAATGAACACACTCGCTGTAGGAAGTGTTGAGCGGGTAATGAATCAGTGCAGTGGCCATTCTGTTATAGTATTAGGTCGCTATTGAACACACTCACTGTAGGAAGTGTTGAGCGGGTAATGAATCAGTGCAGTGGCCATTCTGTTATAACATTAGGTCGCTATTGAACACCCTTACTGCAGGAAGTGTTGAATGGGTAATGAATCAGTGCAGTGGCCATTCTGTTGAAGCATTAGGTTGCTATTGAACACACTCACTGTAGGAAGTGTTGAGCGGGTAATGAATCAGTGCAGTGGCCATTCTGTTGAAGCATTAGGTCGCTATTCATTAGAAACCGTTAAAATATATTTGGATCATATTGCAGTAAATCTTCAAAACAACTCCTCAACACTTGGAGAACCCAAGGAAATGTTGAACTATTTCATGGGCAATTAGGCAGTTATAATTCTTATTTTGTCTATCTCAAGAGAATTTTATTCATATTTGCATATTGTAAAGTGTTTGATAGCATACAAATAGCTTGGCAAGTGTAACATCATAAGCAAGGAACGGCTTGGTCTAGACAGATATGCGGTCGGACACCTGCACGCACGCCTACGCTGATGTCCATACTGCTAATTAGCAGGTGCTGGCATAGATAAGCATACCTGACTTTTAAACCTCCGAGTTGTCATGTGGCAGCCTAGCTCAGAGGTAGACATATTACTTTTACTGAAGGTATTCAGCTCACCACGTGAAGCTTACTGAAGGTATTCAGCTCACCACGTAAAGCTTACTGAAGGTATTCAGCTCACCACGTGAAGCTTACTGAAGGTATTCAGCTCACCACGTGAAGCTTACTGAAGGTATTCAGCTCACCACGTGAAGCGCACTGAAGGTATTCAGCTCACCACGTGAAGCTTACTGAAGGTATTCAGCTCACCACGTGAAGCTTACTGAAGGTATTCAGCTCACCACGTGAAGCTTACTGAAGGTATTCAGCTCACCACGTGAAGCTTACTGAAGGTATTCAGCTCACCACGTGAAGCTGGAGTAACGATGTAAAAAGTGTCAACGATCGGTTCACGTATGAACTAAATGACACTTTTTGCAAGATGTTTTGCACCCTGTTAAGGACTAACCTCGGAAAACTGTTGTAAACTTTAGCTTTGAAGGTTGTAATGATGACAAGATATTTTTATCATATTATTTTGAATAAAAAAACAATAACATGTAAACAGGGTAGTTCTCAAACGAGCATGAATAATTATGAGATACTAAAACAAAAGACTATGAGAGCGTCGTTAAGTTATGAAGGAGGATATTTACGCACAATAAAATTGAGTAAAGTTCACAAAGAAAAGCAAAGTGAACAGAACAGAGCGAACAGAAAAAGCCCCCACCCTGTCGGAAAAAACAAAAAGAGACATATAAACACTTAATGCAATATTACACGCATTTACATATGAAAGTATCTATCACGTCAGATTTTATGATCTAGCAAAGTATCACACTGAGTTAACAACAACCTAAGGAACACTTATATTTTTCCTCACGTATAACAGGGATAACCATCTCAAGTCGCTGTTCTAATGGGGCTTACCTCCTCCCGTGCTGTCCTGTTGCGTAGTGATACCCTAATTCCCCAACTGGTCCGTACGACTTGAAAATCTCCCCGAAGGGGTGGGCCTAGCTTTATGTGTATGAATGATCCTCCAATAATGGAACAACTCTACAGTTTGGTAACTCTGAGGGGCGTGTTATTCCAAATCCTTTCACTCTATAAGGTCAACATCAACATTATTTCACCATTTAGCTATCAAAACGCATAGTTGTGCTCGGACATTTATAATGCGCCTGGGATAGCGCAAATTCTCCCACCGTAGGTTGGACTAGACTAACTAACACACCGCATAGTCCACCTAGGGCCCCTGCGGGCGTTTACGATACATAATTATAAAACTAATCCAAAATTGGTCACCATGAAAAAATGGCTTAGATAAATATTAGAGCCCACGAAATTAGAAATAATAAAATAAAGTGTTAATGATCAATAAAATAAATAATCACCCATCCACCCCAAATGAATGCACGAGTTATGGACACAATCAGTGCATGAGTTATAAACACTACGAGTGCACGAGTTATGGACACTACGAGTGCACGAGTTATGGACACTACGAATGCACGAGTTATGGACACTACGAATGCACGAGTTATGGACACTACGAATGCACGAGTTATGGACACTACGAGTGCACGAGTTATGGACACTACGAGTGCACGAGTTATGGGCACTATGAGTGCACGAGTTATGGACACTACGAGTGCACGAGTTATGGACACTACGAGTGCACGAGTTATGGGCACTATGAG
>SDVV010037625.1:0-10818 GCA_016164225.1 Gammarus roeselii
TATATATGTATATCTTTGAAACAAGAGATTACAAAGAGTTCGTCACAGCTCATCTCTAGTAGCCAGCCTGAATCGTACTTCATGTGGAAAAATATAATTCACAGTACATGCTATTGCTATTCCCATAAACTAGTATTTGTAAGCTATATACCCATTGCCATGGAATTTATCAATTCATAGTGCCAAGAATGAAGCCGAAACATTAGATATGGGACGCCTATTCTAACAGATTACTGCTTAGCTAACAAACATGTGGCAGTTGTTGGTTTGTGTGGAGGAGAAACAAACTTCAATTCCGTGCAACTTCCTTGAGCAATGAGTCTGTTACCTGTTAACCTCGTTGAAAGGTTTAATAGAATAGAATCAATAAGAGAGTCTGCCTGGTCATTGCTGTCTGATTGGTCTTAAAAGACACCCTCATCAGCCAGCCCAACGCTTATGAAAATGTTTGAGAGGAGGTACTCAAGCTGATTCAAGAAGAACACCATCTGGTATTAACAACCCGTCAGATTGTCATCCTTAACGGACAAATAAGCGTTCCCACGAACACCATACGCTTGCAACTTTGCTAACAAAATATTCTTTTCAACCGATTCAAGTGCCATACGAAGGTCAAGGAATTGATAGACGCTATACGCGTCATTAAGAAATGATCGAAGCAGATCACATACTAGATGGACCATTACTAAGATTATGATCGGTTTTCACGGAAGCCGTATTGCGTATAAGACATAACGTTATCAACAATACAACACTCGTTCAATTTCTTTGCGATCGACCTCTAAAATATCGACGTGGAACTAGTAATCGGCGTGGAGCTTTAACGAATGTTGGACGACCCACTGCTCGAGTCCCCGGTCCGGAAACTGGTGACAGTAGAGGCATGTTTGAGAACGTCGGGATAAACATCCAATTCCATGCTTCTGTGAAAATAAACGACGGAGAAGAGGAAAACTTACGTGCCCATCTCTCAGACGCATATTGGGTGGATTTTATCACGATTATATCTTCATTCATTAATGAATTAGGCCGTTGATTCATACCATTGACAGTGGTTGGTAAGACAAGGCATACGTTGTGTCATTTAAGTGTATGTTACCTAACGGAGTATTAACCGTTGAGGGTTTCTTAACGTGTTATGTTGCATTCGATGTAAGAATCGAGTTGAATTGGAAGGCTGAGAGTTGATCAGTGAATGGGGCACCTCATTAACTTAAATGAGTATTTTACTATTTTCAGCACGGCATTCCATCATCTCATTATGAAACAGACCTTATTTTCTATAGCTATTTCGGGCTCAGTAAGCTTATTTTTTTATACATTTGTCTTCACTCTACAACAACTGTCGTTAACGTACTGCGATAGTCTCATTTGTCTTCAATCTGCAACAACTGTCGTTAACGTACTGCGATAGTCTCATTTGTCTTCAATCTGCAACAACTGTCGTTAACGTACTGCGAGTCTCATTTGTCTTCAATCTGCAACAACTGTCGTTAACGTACTGCGATAGTCTCATTTGTCTTCAATCTGCAACAACTGTCGTTAACGTACTGCGATAGTCTCATTTGTCTTCACTCTGCAACAACTGTCGTTAACGTACTGCGATAGTCTCATTTGTCTTCAATCTGCAACAACTGTCGTTAACGAACTGCGATAGTCTCATTTGTTTTCAATCTGCAACAACTGTCGTTAACGTACTGCGATAGTCTCATCTGATTTGCGATTATGTCAACCAAAATTAAATATTATGCATAACCAGTATGGCACTAGTAAAATATCTCTCAAACCGTGAGTTAACCACGAGGACCCTTTTCGCGTACTGACTTTCGCTTGACGAAGAAGAAAACAATCAAAATCCAATGAATTGAGTTTATCAAACAGGAGTGTGACGTGTGAGACCTGTCCGACAAAAACGTCCACGCATTGATCATTGTCAAATGGTCAAGAAAAGCGTATGGGTTCCCTACAGGCCTTTTGAAACTGTAACATTAAAAAATGGGGGAAGTGACTAGATGAATCACAGTGGATAGTACCCGTTGAAAAACGTTGGAGGAAAAGTTACACCAAAATGAATCAACTGTGAAAAACTGTTAATCGTTTTTACTAGGGGAAAGCCTAGTACGTTTGACTGTTGTTGGAAAGAAGCCAAAACCTGCCACTTGGACCCGAAAGGGATTCAATAAATTTACATTGAAATCGCAAAAAAATAACGATTATTTTTAAACTGGAAATCAGTGAATAAGTCACGCAAGAAAATCTATTTATGTTTGTAATGCTACCACCCGGTGCTGTGTATAAACACTTTATACACAAATCATTATCAGGAACTTTATGCGTTTACTATGGAGTTTAAACAATTTCATGATAGCTGATGAATCATTTCAACTTATGCACGTAAGATTTTTTCGAAATAAACTATGATTTCACTATCAAACCTATTCCTCCATATGCCGAGACTGTCAGTCATAAATGCCAAACATAAAGACGAATAGCATCAGTCATCACCCATGTTTCCGTAACAAATAACAGCAGGCTGATAATCGATCACACAAGGAAAAAGCTCTTAGGAAGCTAAGCTAAGTCATGCGCTGCTGATATTGTCATGTTAAATAGAGAAAGGGTTACTCTTTTTCCAAGGCTGCTGTTGAATTCAGGAATATCATCATCGGCATCGTCCGGAAAGAAGTAAGTGGGATTATCCTAGATTTTGGTAAAAATGTGACTAATTGTACCTTAAAGCACACAAACATTACCTTATTTTAGTCAAGTACTGAAGAGGCTTCTTCCACCTTGTTGATGTCGTCATGCAAGATTCAGGTTAAAATGTGACTAATTGTACCCTAAAGCCCACAAACATTACCTTATTTTAGTCAAGTACTGAAGAGGCTTCTTCCATCTTGTTGATGTCGTCATCCAAGATTCAGGTTAAAATGTGACTAATTGTACCCTAAAGCACACAAACATTACCTTATTTTAGTCAAGTACTGAAGAGGCTTTCTTTCAGATTTTTGACGTCGATGATATTAGGACCCGAGTTTGGTTTGTCTGCAGTTATCAATTTTATTAAATATGCCACCTTTGTTACTGTCGCACGTTTTAACTGTGTGTACGTTGTTTATGAGATAACTCATTTAAAGAGCAATGCTGTGCTATATTTTATAGGGTATTCACTAGCAAACATTTAGTCAGATCTCTTGCGATAGATGGAGGACAAAACGACATTTTTAATCTCCTTGGACGATGACAGGACCTTCATATGCCTCCGAGATGGTTCTAGCAGAGATATTTCCACAATTTCAGTAGATGTGAGAGAAAGTTGTTAGGAAAGGAGAGTTGAAGTTGCCTCAATTAAGACTTGCTGTTGATGCTGGTGCTGTTGTTGTTTGGACTCTTGTAATACAGACAAATAGGAAATCCATAAATTGAAAAGGTCAACATGATAATGCCTCCGGTCTTGTAAAAGTACAATTGGAACCATAAGTTTGTGCTTGGGTTGTTCATACATATATGCTTTATTATTGACTGGTGGAAGAGCCTGTATTAAATTTCTTAAACTCCAACCCGTGAGCAGTGAGTGAAACATTTGTTTTTTAGCGCAAGATAATCACAACATTCATTTTATTTTTCTAATCAAGTGATCACTTTACGACAGCAAGATGAGGTCTTTCCAGAAGCCAGGCAAAAGGTTCGTCCAAGCTATACATTCGAAACAATACAACATCCTTTCCTACATCTCTGGCCAGGGTCTGTTCGACATTTCTGCCTCTCATTTTTGAAGCTGCGTTGGCATCTCAGCTCGAAGATTTCCAATGGTTTCGAATTCTGGATGAGTCAGCAACACTTCGCGTTGATTTGAAAGACTCGATCCCGTTGAGGAATGGAATGGGAAAGTGTCTTTGACATAAAGAACCTGAATGATCTCCCTTCTTTTCCCTGACGAGACTTTGAGCCGGCTAATAGGACGGGGGATCGGAAAAAATCATGTCTGTTTTCATAGTAAAAGCACATGGTTTTAAAGGTTGAGATTGTTCGAATCTTGTTGAAGATTTCCGAGATGAGAAGTTCTTCGGTTCAAATTTTCATGCATGTGTCAATGCTCACAAGTGTGAAATCTGCGTGCATTTCAACCTCAATGAAATAACATGAACGTGAGGCTCCTGTATGCTTGGCGATCTATAAATCCCGTCAGGCTGACAATTAATTGGCCAGAAATACTCTAAAATAGTCACAAAATATCAGGATTATTAGGATTCAACATAAACTATGTTAATACGTCCACCTTCAGGGTCATTAAATGATGATAAATTAAATATTAATCTGCTATGTAATTGAAGAATTGTTCAATTTATTCCGGCATGCCATAGACTCCACTGTAAGGCGCAGAAAATTTCATGCGTCGTTTTCGACCATTCAAAACACAATTTTGACTTGGAAACTACACTTCCTAGCCAAGTACCGATGCCTTCAATCAGCTACCGCGCTTTACTTATCATCAAATAGTGCACCTCAATTCATCTATAACGTGCATCAGCGTATTTGGAGGGATTTGTGCGTGGATTTTTTTACTTCTTGTAGTCAGGGATTACCAGAAGTGTCTTCTGCAATAATGAACGGTTGATCGGCTCCATTTTGTAGTCTGGAATGATATTCGTAAGGACTGCTTTAAATTCAGCCAGATGAAGTATCAATATTTTTGATGTAAAAGAACTTGCATCATGGTAAGTCCTTGCCCCATCGATCAATTTCGGAGTTGTGCTGCTGAACTCTGATGTAGTCAAGAGGATCAAAGAATTGAATACCCCATTCGCATTGAATTAACCAAACAGAAAAATAGGGCTTAAGCAAGAAGGAGACGGAATTCGAACCATTGTTTTCGATGATCAGTAACATCGGCCATTGCAAACACGCTGTACCTCTTGAATATCATGATTCTTTCAAATAGAATGTAACAGCTTAGTTCGTTAGGAAAACTATTAGTAGAACTTGTCGTCAGAGGGATTCGATTAGCCAAAACCTACGTTTCTTCTTGATGACGTCTTCGTTTCCAAGGTATTTCCTGTCATGTAATTCGTTTCCAAGGTATTTCCTGTCATGTAATTCGCTTCCAAGGTATTTCCTGTCATGTAATTCATTTCCAAGGTATTTCCTGTCATGCATTCCGACTGATTACATAATTCTTGCGTTTCACCGCTTCAAGCAAGAAGGATAATCATTTGCAAGAGCTAATCTGGAACTATTTCACAGTGGAATAATTCAAATATTGCAATTAATATTACGGATAACAATCAACGGGACTTGATTATGATAACCCTTATAAAAATAAATTGCCCTCGCACAATTCCATTTGGGAGGAATCGTCTCTAAAATCCCTGCACCGTATATACAAACTTTGCATATCAGCCACAAAAACCTCGTGCTCTCATAAACCGAGTGAGATTCCGTTTCTTTACATGCTTCATTAAATTTGTGTATGGAAACATTTTTTTGCAACATCGATGTCTAGATATTTCGAATAAGAGAAATAATAAGTAATTAGATCGACCCCATTAGGAGAATACTTCTTTAACTAAGAAATAATATACCACCCAACATAACTAAACAAGACACCGGTTGTTGTTGTTTGAAAGGTAGACATGAAAATTGAGCAAACTGCATGTACGTCCGGGTAGTATGTCATTTAGTGATTCACCTAGAAAACCAACTTACCTTGTCTACTCTCTATTTAACACCGTCTGTACTATTTTCGAGAGTCTCCTATTTGATCGCCATGTAATACTAGCAATTTAAGACAGATGCCTTCAATCGCTGATTGATGGATTCTGTTGCAAAATCCACCCTGACACAACAATCAATTTCATTCCGTATTGAATATTTAACGCAGGTTTCCTTTCTAAGCGATTTAATTATATACACAAATTATTTGACTTCTGTCAGTTAAATTATCTTTCTTTTTTATAGCAGCTGACATTATCCCATAAAATTGGAAAACTAACAAAAAACAATCAATTATAATTGCTGGTTAAAAATGACAACCAATTCTCGATAAGCTAACGTTCTGCATGCCGTTCTAAGATCATATATAAAGTAGAACGCCCAATAAAGGGATTATACAGCATCTAATAAGTTGCATGTATAGACATACAGCCGTTGTCCCTAATTAGGAGGGTGGCTAAGTTAAGTTAGCACAAAGGTTGGAGGCGCCCAATCTCCCCGCCACAAGACCGCCGTGTCCTTTCCGGGGCTTGAACTCGCGACATGCAGCACCAGATGCTTCCACTGCAGTCGGTCACTCTAACCACTCGACCACGGAAGCCTCGTTTAATAAGTTGATAAAGGAACTGTTGTGTGTTCAACTGTAAATTGTCACTAGCTTGCACCAGTCGTGTCCTTAACTTGCATAAGTCGTGTATGTGGCTTGCACAGGTCGCGTCGATAACTTGCATGTGTCACGTCCCGTACTTGCACGAGTCGCGTCCTTAACTTGCATAAGTCGCACCCCTCACTTGCAAAAGTCGCGTTCCTAACTTGCATGAGTCACGTCCCTAACTTGCACAAGTCGCGTCCTTAACTTGCATAAGTCGCATCCCTTACCTGCACAAGTCGCGTCCCTAACTTGAACAAGTCGCGTCCCTAACTTACACAAGTCGCGTCCCTGACTTGCATAAGTCGTGTCCCTAGCTTGCATAAGTTATGTCCCTAGCTGCTGAGAGTAGAAGTCGTGCTATCCCGATATACAATCTGATCAATACCCGACAGTAGTTATAAGTACCGCAAAAATCGCCCTGGAAAAGTACCGCAAAAATCGCCCTGGAAAAGTACCGCAAAAATCGCCCTGGAAAAGTACAGCAAAAAATCGCCCTGGAAAAACCGGAGCAGAAGTTGCCCTGTGAAGGAATTAGATAGGCGATAAAAGAGCCGAAGCAAGATGCAAATGTGAAGGATTTAGATAGACGATAATGTGGGTGTACGCATAAGCTTTTAGTGAAGGAATTAGGTAGGCGATAATTAGTATGTATGTTATTTGTTAGTGTGTCTGACTCAGACGCTGTATTTCTCGGACATTGTAGTTATATGTTAAGACAAATTGATCAAGCTAGTAACTGATGCTTCATAGAGATACCAAGAACATGTTTTTTTTTGTGACTCAATCGAATATGCTTTCAGTGAAGGAATTAGATGAGCGATAATTAGGGACTACATATATGCTTTTAGTGAAGGAATTAGATAGACGCTAATTAGTGACTTCATGTATGCTTTTTTTGTGAAGGAATTAGATACGCGATAATTAGTGAGTACATATATGATTTTGTGAAGGAATTAGATTGGCGATAATTAGTGACTCTATGTATGATTTGTGAAGGAATTAAATAGACGATAATTAGTGACTTCATGTATGCTTTTTTGTGAAGGAATTAGATACGCGATAATTAGTGAATACATATATGATTTTGTGAAGGAATTAGATTGGCGCTAATTAGTGACTCTATGTATGTTTTGTGAAGGAATTAGATCGACGATAATTAGGATGTATGTTATTTGTTAGTGTGTCTGACTCAGGCACTGTATTTCTCGGACATTGTCGTTTTATGTTAAGACAAATTGATCAAGTAAGTTACTGATGAAACGTAGAGATACCAGGAATGCATGTTTTTTATGAGTCGGCCGATGTATTTGTTAGGATGTATATTATTTTTTAGTGTGTCTGACTTACTCGCTGTATTTCTCGGACATTGTAGTTATATGTTTATTTTCTTCTATTCTGGAATTCAGTTGCCTTACGATATCTTTCAGATTCCTTTCGGTATCTTTTTGCTTTTATTTACGAGTGCTTACGTACGGATTATGAAGATGTAAGTTATTAGGTCTCCTCGATACTGTATACGATTGTATTGGAATATTTCGCACGATAGGTGAATATATTACTATGTTTGTTATTGAATGACTCATTTGAATAGAAGTTTTTACTACTCAAACCTAAATTGTTAGGATATTCGATGTAGTTATGCAAGAAATATGGGGTATTTATTAGAAGAGCTTAGATAGTTGGGCTTTATTTGACTCATTTCCAGAGGATGTTGAAAGTTTTTTAGCGGTGAGATGCTTGATGTTGAATATGGGCTATGATCATTTACAGGTTCTAACATGTTCATGTTGACGTGCTTTCATCATTTTATACGAAAAGGTCCTATTTCTGACTATACCTATACTTATTTTTCCCAATACTCTACCCATGTGACCTCATTAGCTGATGAATCAGATGCAAGATATGTCTGAAGTATTATACGTGACTGGAATAGGTCTAGAAATTCGTTATAGATTTGAATGGTATCGTAGTAAAAAATAGCGTTATTCTCATGATCTCAGAGTTAAATGTCAGATATTTTGGAGGAATGTATGTTTAAGAGGTGCAAGTCCATTATCCATCTTCATGGAATTTTCGTTATTGATCCCTGCCAATGTATACTTTAACATTTAGAAGACGATTTACTGAATGGAGGGGTCCTAGACCATTTACGGTTTAGCTATCCTTCACCTAAGAAGATACATTCACCTACGATAGCTTAGGGTGCTGTGTACAACTTCAATTAGCTTAATATCTATCACATTTTCAACGTGGGGCATGAGGTGTTTAATGCATTTTCAATGCTAGTTCAATCGAGTTAAATTTAGGATATTGAAAAACAAAGATTTATTAGATATATTATTTTTATTGAAAATAAATTTTGACCTATATATATATCTACATATATATATATATATATATACATGGGATATCATTTCACGAAAAACATACAAAAAATCTCACCAAAAATTCGACGTGAACATCTTGACGAAACGTAAATAATGACTTCGACCTCCCTCGCTTTGTGTCATCTTGATCCTTGGTACCAGTGTCAGTCAGTGGGTTCTATATCAATGACGTATATTTATTCCTCACCTGAAGCTGTCAACTCGTCGTATCGGTGTAGAATTTATCATCTGGATGTGGTTTTATCTCTAATCTATTGGCGTTCGAGACTATCACCTTTAGTACACATTTTAGATAAACGAGGACCTTTGGGAGAAGTGTATGCAATACTTGTTATCCTAGCCTTGTATCCAAAACTTTGTTTATAGTTTCAGCGAGGCTTTTATTCACTATTACATGTTTGTGACATCAAATCGTTTCAGATTTTCTCCTTGCTATTATCCACATTTCCATTCATTATATTCCCGCAGATTTCCGAAATATACCAATTCTCCTTGCACTTAAACGTTTATGACAGGATTCTCTCTTCTCATGCTTCATTACCAATATATTTGAAACAAAATCAGATATACATTTGATTTTATTATGCAGTTTATCACTTCTTATCCGTGTCACCCGTTCATTACCCAATTTATTATTTCGGTTTCCTTCAACGTTTGTAGATTTTCCTTCACATGACATATCCTCGATATCACTGTCACTGATATCCCACATTTTTCCCCTTATTTTCATTATTTTCAATTTCGGTTATGGCTTAGGGTCTTCCTCCCACCATATTGATTTAGCCATTTTCACCCAATCTTCATACATTCTTAGCTTGAGTGTTAGTGGCACCATACTTTCTTTTACGTTTGAGTCATTTTGAACACTGTCTTTCTCATTAGATTGGGAACCCAAGTCCGGATTATTATGTTCTATCAACGCGCTCATTGCATCCTTTGAGGTCATATTTACTCGTTCATTTTTAAGATTATCATATTGAAGATAATGGTGTCCTTTGAGATGACGCCAAAGCCCGAATGTAGAGCCTGATTTGCTTAATTTTATCTCCGCACTGCATATAACACATACCCCCGTCTTTTCATTCTTTTTAAAATACTTCTACATCAAACTGGGCCGCATCTTTCTTCCCCGAAAGCGCACCGCTATCTGAATGAATAGAGATATGAGTCCAATTTATACATACAGGATCATTAGCGTCACTGCGTTGGCTCATGTATGCAGCATTTACACACATTTTGTGCAAAAGGGGGGTTGCCACACACTGCCGGATGCAATAATACAGTCCCAACCTAACCGGGAGCCCAGCGTTCGCGGTAAAATTATTCCCGCACACGCGCACTATCGCCACTTCACTTCACCTCACCGTCATGGCCGGACACTGTCATAACCGCTAAAAATCTTCCATCTCACGTGCTCTCTACCTAACGATAATTCAGCCCACACGCATTTTCCACCACTTCAAAATCTGCCACTGTCATATCTGCCACTGTCATTCCACCGAAACAGGCGTACAAACCTAACAGTTATCACTTTAATGAAACTTCAATAAATAAAAAAAACGGCATTACGTACCCTACAAAAATACGTATGTTTGCCCCGCGGGTTAGAAATACGTACCTTTGCCCCGCGGGTTAAAAACACGCACCCTAGGTTAGGTTAGGTTGGGCAGGAAAAGTTTCATTAAAGTGATAACCGGTAAAATGGTACGACTGGTGGCTGATTCTGACGTGGGCTGAAACAGATTTTCGCCAGAATCCCACTGGCAGATATGACAGTGCCTGGTGTGACTGAGGAACGCTATGGATGTTCGCTGTTAAAAAATGGTACCGTAGGTAGGTAGTCGAAACAACTTGGGGCTGATAAGGCAGTTGGCGGAGATGATAGGGGTTGATCTGACGTTAGCTATAAAAGAATTTAGCGCCAGGGATAGCGACCCACCTAACCTTTCCCATAGCACAACATCCCTTGCTGTTGATACAAGATATTTCATCTGCATCAGCTTCATACTATGTTATGTTAAAAGAAGTAATCATCCTATCCGATCCTAACCAATCTTATGTACGGTA
>SDVV010037626.1:0-10818 GCA_016164225.1 Gammarus roeselii
GGTATTGTGGAGAACGACAGCAAACACCACATTTCAGGGTATTGTGAAGTACGACAGCACATACCACATTGCAGGGTATTGTGAAGTATGACAGCACACACCACATTGCAGGGTATTGTGAAGTACGACAGCACATACCACATTGCAGGGTATTGTGAAGTACGACAGCACATACCACATTGCAGGGTATTGTGAAATACGACAGCGCACACCACATTGCAGGGTATTGTGAAGTACGACAGCACATGCCACATTGCAGGGTATTGTGAAATACGACAGCACACACCACATGGCAGGACATGATAAAATGCGACAGCACAATCTAAGGTGAGCCTCTTTGTGTGTTCCATTTATCCTTGAAGTGCTTATTTACTCGCGGTGAACAATGACCAATCACAGTTTGGTAAGCTAGTTCAGCACTTTTTAGATAATATAATCAGCAGTTGAGGTCGACGATCGCTTGTGAAACATCGGGAAAAGCCTCTTCAAAATAATATATAAATAACGCATTTTTAGATTGAATGACTGGTCAGCCTCCCTACCTAGGTACAGACATTGTCCACGGGATCCCTGCTTCCTCTCTAATTTCTTCTGGCGTGTTTCAACATTGCGCCTAGTGTGTTAAACACTGAAACTCTTAACCCTATATTCCATTTGACGGGAGTTTTGGTCCGTATGATTTCTTGCCAAAAATATTTTCGTTTAATTCAGAATATTTTATTGATGTACTCTTCTTATACATTTAATGTGAAGAGTCAAAATTAATACACACCGCATTGATTCGACGTTCGATTACAATCGTACACCAAACCAACCAACCATTTAATAATTAAACTATTCTTATTCTCGTACAGACGGTGGCAGCAGCAGCACCAGCAGCAAGAAGGACGACCCACCCCGACTGACACCCCTTCCCAACACTAGCCTCACCGCCACCAATCTCGGTCTCAGCTCACAACAGTCCCGTGTTTCAACTGATCAGCAGCTCACTTCACCCAGTCGTTTGGCTGCTCCTCCCGATCTCAAACGCATAAAACTAACCGACATTAGCCCAAGCAAGTCTTCCTCTTTAACAAGTCCAAACACAAGCTCTTCCCCCGTCCGTATGATGAACGGCACCCTGGCGTTGCCTGATGCCTTCAGTTCCACGGTCACGCATGGAAACCTTCAGGATACCAACCTCACCAATGGACCGACACTCGGCAAAGCAGATTCTGAGGAACGGTCTTGCTCCAGTGACGATGGTCCCTTGTCTCTCAAAGGAACACCCGCAAAGGTGCGATGGTGGAACCTGTAAGCTAGATTGAGTACTGTGTTCCTGTGCATTATAATAACGTGGGGGAAAGTACAATTTTCAAATGTAACTGCATCTAAGACTGACACTATTTATAAGTAATAAAAAAATCCAACAGAGTGGAATAAATTGCAATTTCTTCAACAATATAGGCAAGTACTATCGACAGCGTTGAAATTAAACGAGAATTGGCGGTTTACAGCTAACTCAACATCTTTTCAGACAGTTGGGAGGTCCAGAATTTTAGAACACCGTAACTAAGTTTCTTTGCACAAACTCAATTTTACAAAGTGTGCTACCTCTATGCAATAAAATTGAAGTCAACTTAATCAGTTGTCTTGCCTGCACAAATAATTAAGCTGGTTTAAATACTTATATCTATCTAATCTAAGCAGTTGTCGCTGAGAACTAAATTTGAAACTCTGGAAGCCCTTGTTTTTTTTTCCATTTCAGAGTCAAACCAGCGTGGCTGACGAGAGCAGATCAGCAGCGGAACGGGACGACGATTCGTCCCGTCTCTCACCCACTGCCAGCTACATCAAGGAGGAGGCCTTCCAGAACACCGGCCTCGGAGACAACGATGACGAAACAGTGCGTATGATTTTATGGTGATGATTTGTGCAGTGAAAAGGAGGGGGGGTGGAGGGCACGAGGACTACCCCAACGCATAGTATGTATAGAAAAGTTTAAAAAAAAAATCAAGTACACATATTTATTTCGTGACTAAAAGGTTTTGAAACTAGTTTAGAAGTTTCGATTTGAAAATTTTCACTGAAATTCACCTGTAAAGCATTTCCAATTTTCCTTCTATTGGTAACTACTTAGTTCTGTGCTTTGCAGCTACCAAGTAAGAAGCTCGACGCATTATTGACTGCACCACCAAGACAAATTAGGAGCCTTTCATCGTACAAATACTTACATGCCCAATTATTACCAAATCAGTCCCTTCTTCAATTGATTCCGTTGGAGAGCCTAGAAGAGAGTAAGAGAGTGACGACGACGTAATGGAGCGTTGCAAAGCCTAGAAAAGAGTTAGAGAGTGACGATGACATAGTGGAGTGCTGCAAAGCCTAGAGGAGAGTAAGAGAGTGACGACGGCGTAATGGAGTGTTGCAAAGCCTAGAAGAGAGTAAGAGAGTGACGACGACGTAGTGGAGTGCTGCAAAGTCTAGAGGAGAGTAAGAGAGTGACGACGACGTAGTGGAGGGCTGCAAAGCTTAGAAGAGAGTAAGAGAGTGACGACTGCGTAGTGGAGCGCACAGTAATCTTTCAAGGAGGACACCGACCTGAGGGAGAGGGAGGAAAACTTCTCAAATAAGTCATGACAAGTTAAATTCTATAGTCGTTTCTATATTTAATTCACCTACATAAGAGGGAGAGGGGGGCATAGGACCGCAATCCCCTCCTCTTAGTGCGTCACCGTTACGGCGATAAGATTTGGGAGCTCAGCCTGGCTTGAGTGGAAATAAGCTAGATAAGGCATGTGAGTGTTATCAGATTGGGGTGACACGGCTTGATAGCATGCCGGCCTACCGCTTGGTCTACTGGTACTGCGAATTGCTTGACACGGCAGCTCCTTACATTCACGATCATCATCTTGTTCGTTCTACATCCTTGTTTCCCCACAGCGGCGGGGTTGGATGACCGGCGTCTGTCCGCAATCACGCCCGTTCATATGTTTACTACATTGATTTCCCATGAATTTTCTCTATCCTTAAACTTGTTCGCGATTGTTAGAAAGGCCAGAAGAAGAATGTAACTTCTCATTAGTGACATGACAACGTTGAACTCTTTTTTTTTCTCCAAACTAGCTTTTTGTGCTAGGTTGCTGAAACTGATTCAATCAAATGAAGTAGCTTATTTTAAAAATGAAATTCGCGCTGAAGCTCGATCCCTTTTGTTGCTAAGGTTGATGGCAATTGTTGAGTCATACCTTTTCAAACACTGGCTGTACACAAGATGTTTTACGAAAAGGTTTCAATTTTACCTCCTTGACCTGTTGAAACAGCTTGTTAAAATCCTACATCCTCGACGATTCCTCTAGCTTATCTACCGCCTTGCAGCCTCGAAGTGGTTGCATGGGCTGTTTAATTTCTGTGTTCTCATATGTTAACTAGTAATCCTCGTCCATATATCGTTGCATGTAATGCTACTTGTGCCTGGGCTCCCGACTCTACACGGAATGGGCATATACATAAGAATATAGAAGGCACGGCATTCTTTACACAACCTCGTAAGCAAAAAGCGAATGTTGGCACTAGATGGCGCCAGCTCCTCTTTTTGAATCACGGTTTGCTCTGAGGTTTTTGTCCGTATCGTTGAGACTGTTGTCGAGTCACATAATGCGTTAAATACAACAAAATGTGGACGAAGTTTTGTGCATTTTCAAATTGATACCTTGGAACATCGAATCGTCGAACTTATTTGTTAATTGTCGCAAACAAACATGCTATGGTTTGCCTCAAAAAAATTCCTTCTGAGTGCTTTTCAATTTTATTTGCGGTAATAGTTCGATTGTTACGGTTCTAACATGCACTCTATTAAGCAAGTTTACACGTGCAGAGGCTGCTTAATGCACCGCTGTTATTGACGACGGTCTGCCTGCCTTGTAACCGGGGCGTAGAATCTTGCTACCGTAACCACTGCGTGTCGCAGAAGGCGACTAAAAGGGCGCCCCGTAGCCGGGAGTAGAATCGTGCTACCGGAACCCCTGCGTGTCATAAAAGGCGACTAAACGGGCAGAGTGAAGGTCCTAGGAATCCCGTTCTCCGTAAAACCCTTCCTAAAAGACGGCAAGACGAGCGGTGGAAAGAAAGGCTTACGCCTCTCCGAACCCTATGGTTAGGGTCGCTGAATGTGCGTGGCTGTAGTACGAATGACGTTAAGAGGAGAGAGATTAGCGAGATGTTTGTGAGGAAGTAGTTTGATGAGTTGACGCTGAGTGAGATGAAGTTGAAAGGTAAGGGCGAATGTGAGTTTGGTGTGGTAAGTGGAAGAAATTCTGGAGTGGAGGAAGGCTGTGCACTAGAAGGTGTGGTGTTGATATTGAGTGATTGGTTTGCTAGTAGCGTTACCGAGTGGAAGGAGGTGTCTTCAAGATTGATGTGGGTGAAAGTTAAGTTAGACATAGAAAGATGGGTATTTGTTAGTGCATACGGTCCGGGAAACGAGAAGAGTGAAGAGGAGAGGGAGCAATTTTGGACTAACCTGAGTGAGCGAATTGAGAGTTTGGAGGTCAATTCAATGTGGTTTTACTGGGTGACCTTAATGCGAGAGTTGGAGATGTAGTGGGGGAGAATGTGATTGGAAGGTATGGTGTTCCCGGTAGAAATAACAGTGGAGATAACCTGATAGGTCTGTGTATGGAGCTGGAGATGTTGGTCGGAAACGGTTTGTTCAAGAAACGAGATATCCACAAGTACACGTAGGTAAGGATGGCTCGTGGTGCAGTGGTGGAGGAGCACTGGTGGATTTTGTGTTGATTTCGAGGAAAGTTGTGGGGAGGCTGTTGGATATGCGGGTGTTGAGAGCGGAGGGTGGAGGAGTGTATGACCATCTGCTGGTGGAAGGTGGCTTAATAGTGGAGCAGAGGTGGAAGGGCAGCAAAAGAGTGGGAGGAGGAAGAAAGGTACTTGAATGCAAATGAGTAAACTGAGTGTGAGAAGCAGAGCTGAAGAGTTCCAGCAGGCGTTGAGGGAGGGATATGACAACGATAGAGGACAGGGCCTGAGGAATGTGGAGGAAGAATGGGAGACGCTTGGAGATGCGTTGCTGAGGTGTATGGAGAATGTGTGTGGTGCGCGCCGAGTGGGCGGGTGCACAAGGAAGGGTTGCGAGTGGTGGAACGAGGAGGTCAAACTGGCGATGGCGCGGAAAAGATGAGTGTTTGAGGAGTGGTTGCTGGTGAAGTCAGTGGTTGCCTATGAAAGCTATAAGGAGATGAGAAACTAAGCGAAACTGGTGGCGAGGAGAGCTAAGAGGGACGCTGATGCCAGGTGGGGCAGACTGTTGTGCCAGAATTTTAAGGAGAATAAAAAATATGTTCCGGAAAGAGGTTAATAGGGGGAGAGACCGGAGAGGAGGAGGTGGTAAAAAATGAAAATGGCCAGTTGTTGTTGGAAAGTAGTGATGTACGGAAGAGGTGGGCCGAGTACTTTGATGAGTTCTTGAATGTCGAGGATGACAGAGAGGCTGACATTGTTGCTGTGGGTGGTGGTGCTCGGATGCCAGTTTGGGAGAAAGACTTGTTGCGGACATTACCAGGGAAGAGATGCAGGAGGCGGTGGACGTGATGAAAGCAGGGAAAGCCCCTGGTTTAGATGGCATTGCGACCGAGTGCCTGAAAAAGGGTGGAATAACGATTGTCGAATGTTGGTGAGGCTACTGAACTTCTGTTTTGTGGCGGGCGTGGTACCGATGTATAAGGGCATAGGAGATAAAAATTAATGCTGCAGCTCGAAAGGTATCCGTCTGTTATGTATGGTTGGTAAGTTGTACGGTAGAGTGCTGATTAAAAGGATTAGAGACTTTACGGACTGCGCAATTGGAGAGGAACAGTGTGGCTTTAGGAGTGGTTGAGGGTGTGCCGATCAGATTTTTGCAGTTAGGCAGGTCTGTGTACCTTGCAAAGGGAGAGGATGTCTCCTGGGTCTTTGTGGATCTGGAAAAGGCATACGACTGGATTGACAAGGAAGCGCTGTGGAGGGTGTTGCTTTTGTATGGAGTGGGCGGATGTCTGTTGTAAGCCGTGCCGAGTTTCTGTTGGTAGCCGAGCATGTGTCAATGGGAACCGATGTGAGTGATTGGTTCACAGTGAAAGTGGGACTGAGACAAGGCTGCGTGATGTCTCCATGGCTGCTCAATCTCAAAATAGATGGAGTGGTCAGGGAGGTGAACGCGAGTGTTCTGGGTCATAGCTTGGAGCTGTTGGAAGCAAATGGGCGGAGTTGGCCGTTGAGCCAGTTGTTATTTGCAGATGATACGGCGCTGGTGGCGGATTCAGAGGAGAAGCTATGTAGGCTAGTGTCTGAGTTTGGTAGAGTGTGTGAGAGAGGAAGCTTCGAGTTAACGTGGGTGAAAATAAAGTAATGAGATGCTCGATGACTGTGGATGCAAGCAAATTTTGTGTTCTCCTAAATGGAGAGCTGTTGGAGGAAGTTAAGTGTTTTAAGTATCTGGGCTCTCATGTGGAGGTGACTGAACTAGTGGAAACTGAAGTGAAGGCGGGGTGTAAAGTGTTCGGTGCACTGAAGAGTGTAATGATCTGTAGGACGTTGAGGATGGAAGCAAAGAGAGGTTTATATGAAGGTGTTGTTGTCCCGACTTGGGGGGGGGGTGATAGCCGAGTTGAGAGGAAGGTTGAATGTTTTCGAGAGGAAATGTTTGAGGAGCATGGCTGGAGCTACGCAGAGAGACCGGATCACCAACGACGTGGTTCGAATCAGAACGGAGATGGTGAAGAAGTTGGAGGACAAAGTGGATTCACGTGTTCTGAGATGGTTCGGGCACATGGTGAGTATGGATGAAGGGAAATTGGTAAAAAGGGTGATGAAGGCGGAGGGGAGTGGTCGCAGGCCTGCAATGAACAGGCGTGAGTGGAGAATGGTTGTGAAGGGTTGATTTGTGACGCTGCTCTGATGTGCTCTCCCGCCCTTGGCATCACGTTGTCGGGATGGTCGTGGGTGGGGGGGAGGGGGGGCAGGTCATCATGATGCGGCGGGGGTTAACCAGTGAAAACTGTCGGGCCCTGCTGCTGACGACGGATCCTCGGACCGCACTCGTGCCCCAGAGTGTGTGTTGCGGGGTTGCCGGCCCGACCCTTTAGCACAAAAAGGCTAAGTTGTGTGAGTGTGAGCGTATGAGGGTGTGAGGTGCGCCTTGCCGTCGGCCACCCCCCTTTCTGGGGGGATTCGGCCTAGTGTCTGTATCTGTTATTTGCAAATGCATCATTAGATAGGCCAAGCACTGACTTCACATACATTTTAAATGTGTACACTATATGAACAGATCTAGAAGCTATGTTATAGACGTAATAGTTAAAAAAAAAAAAAAAATACACTACCGGACATTTTTAGCATGTTTCGATATTTGTGACTGGAAGATTCCCCCCAAAAAAACTTATGAATGGGATTCTGATTATTCAACCTAATTCAAGCTATGCCTTACATAAACATCATAGTAATGTGATATAATGTATTTGTTACGGTCGTAGTGCTTATATTTTTCTTAAAATATCCTCTCTGAACATTTCTTTGGTCATAACATCTTAATCCTTTCATTTTCCTCTTTCAATAATTTTCCCGTGCTCTCATTTTCCTCACTATTATTTTCCTACGCTTTTTAACATTTTCACTTTCCAATCATTATCTTCTTCCCAACATTTTCCCTTTCTAATTTTCTAATTTTTTCCTTTCCTAACATTTTCCCTTCTCATAACATTTTCCCCGACCCAATTTTTTCCTATTGTCGTTCTAAACTTTTCCTCGTCACATTTTCCGCGTGTTGACATTTTTCCTGTCCACAGAGTGAGGTTCTGCAAGTTGATCTCAGCGAGGACGGTTCTCAGTTCATCATTGGTCCTGGAGGACGCACACTGTCCTCGGAGAGAGAGGAGGTTTTGGATGAGGATACCGTGGACGGACAGAAAAAACCCTTCGTGTGTCCTCTTTGTGGTCACGACTTTACAAGACGAGACAACCTTGCAAACCACCTCAAGGTTTGTGATCCCTTGCAATTAAATTAAACTATTTCTAGTTATCTGGGCTGCTCCCATGTGGAGAAGACTGAACTAGTGGAAACTGAGGTGAAGTCGCGAGTGAAGAAGAGGTGTAAAGAGCTGTGTGCACTGAAGAGTGTAATGAGCTGCAGGACGTTGGGCATGGAAGCAATGAGAGGGTTGCATAAGGGTGTTGTTGTCCCAACTGTGCTCTACGGAGCTGAGAAGTGGGAGGTGAGTGCAGAGGATAGAAAAAGGTTGAATGTTTTCGAGATGCTATGTTTGAAAAGCATGGCTGGAGTGTCGCTAAGAGACAGGTTCACTAACGACATAATTCGAATCAGGACGGGGATAGTGAAAAAATTGGAGGACCGAGTTGAGTCGCGTGTTTTGAGATGGTTCGGGCACATGGTGGGGATGGATGAAGGAAGACTGGTGTAAAGGGTGATGAAGTCTGAGGCAAGTGGCCGTTAGCCTAGAGGCAGACCAAAGTTTTGGTGGATGGATGGTGTGAAGCAGGCGTTAGGAAAGAGAGACTTGAATGTGGAAGTAGCGAGAGTATGTGCAATGAATAGGCGTGAGTGGAGAATGGTTGTGAATGGTTGATTTATGACGCTGCCCTGATGTGCTTTCCCGCCCTTGGCATCCCGTTCAGGAACGGGATGGTCGAAGGTGGGAGACCCGATCATCATGACGCAGCGGGGGTAAACCAGTCACGTTTTCAGGCCCTGCTGCTGACACGGATCTCTGACCGCACACGTGACCCAGAGCAATCATTTAAATAGGTCTCTCAACGATAATGTTGGTATATTCTCTCTACCAGAGTGTGTGTTATGGGGTTTCTGACCGGACACTTTAGCGTAAAAGGACTAAGGTGTGAGCGTGTGAGGGAGTGTGATGCGCCTTGCCGTGAGCCACCCCCCATTCTGGGAGATTCGATCTAGTGTCTGTATTTGTATTGCTAGTAACGTCTAGTCAACGTTACCATTGCCTCAATTGTAGGGATGTCTTCAAGCTATAATTCAAGTTGGGCTTTTGTGAAAATCATCTCTGGGATTAGAAAGTGTGACCTCGTGTCAATGCAAATGCCTCGTGCTTCTGTCACTAGAATTAACGCTGTATGCAGCTTGCTTATGTGTTTTCACTAAAACAATTTGCCAAGGAGTATATGAATATGAAATTGCAACCAACAAATTTTGTTCCTTAAACCGATGCAGATTATTCTAGCTAGCAGGTGAACACATTAATTGTGGTGAGAATTTTATTATTATTCTAACCCTCGCAAAACAAGGCTGGCTCATATTTCCACTTCATTCTTCGTGATTTGACGACCAAAATTGTTTTTCGTTCGGGTCTGACGAGCGCTCTTTCCCGATCACTCAGACTCACACCGGGGACAGACCCTACATGTGCCAGTACTGTCACAAATGCTTCTCCCGAAAGGACTACCTGAAACAGCACGAACGGATCCACACCGGGGAGAAGCCTTACCAGTGTCAGCAGTGTGAACGGGCGTTCACGCGGAGGTGAGTCGCTCAGGCCAAAGGTCAAGGCATTTCATAACAATAAAAAACAGTGTCGAATTGTGACGTAACCGAGTCAAATTTATACATGCATAATCGTCGGGCATACCAGCGTATTCTATCAATCATTGTTACGAGTACAATACAGTATTCCCCGTACAGTTATTTTCGTTGGTGGATGTCTGAACACCAAATGTTACCAAGGTCGTTCACTATTGCTTAGGAAATTTGAGAATTCTTCACTCAACTGTAGCCTTTGAAAGTTATGACATCTAAACCTTCAGCTGCAAACTAAAGTGGCAGTTATTATCGAGGCGAGGTACTTCATCTATGAGCCCTGGAACCACTGAACGATCACAACACTCGTGAGCTTAGAGCGCAGTCACGCACACCCCGTTTAATGTTGTGATGTTTCAATCCAAACATGAGAATTGCTGCCTTGACTTCGAACTGAGCATGCGTGACGGAAACATTTCACATGATCATCTTATTACAAACTTCCTGGTCGACTGGAAGTAATGGCTTTAATTTCCTGACCATTTCATACTTCTTTTCAAGAAGCAACTGGTGGTGTGACAAGGAGCAACTGGTCTCACCAATCTTTACAGGTTACATGAGTACTAGCAAGTTCTATGCTTAGTTTCTAGTTTATATGTAAGTATTTGAAAGCAGATACACACGGAGGTGTGTAACGTCCCTCGATTAGGTCCGTTCGCGGTTTGCCACAAGTACATCTAATCTAATCTTACCTTGCATTTTTTCGTAACCAGGATACATAGTTGTATTTCAATTGGTAGCCATTTTGAGCTATAATATGATTACATATGCTCCACATGGAGATTAATAAATAATACAGATACAGACACTAGGCCGCATCCCCCAGAAAGGGGGGTGGCCGACGGCAAGGCGCACCTCACACCCTCATACGCTCACACTCACACAACTTAGCCCTTTTGTGCTCAAGGGTCCGGCCGGTACCCCCTCAACATACACTCTGGGTCACGAGTGCAGTCCGAGGATCCTTGGGGTGGATGGATGATTATTCATTTTATAGATCATTAACACTTTATTTTAGTGTTTTATTATTTCTTCTTGCTTGGGCTCTATTATATTTCTCTGCCCTTTTTTCATGGTGATAAATTTTGCATTGGTTATTTTTATTATATGCATCGAGGTTAGTTGAGACAAGGTGACCCAGGGAGAGGAGGTCCTCGTGGGATCCGCGGGACTCGGGGACCCGGGGTTTCGGGAACCCGGGGGACTTGGGAGACCAGGTGGATTTGGGG
>SDVV010037627.1:0-10817 GCA_016164225.1 Gammarus roeselii
GAGAGAGAGAGAGAGAGAGAGAGAGAGAGAGAGAGATACATAGAGTGTGAAAAAAAAGGGAGGTACAAACTTTGACAGTAGGTAGAAGCACCCCATATGAACAAAAAAACTCTAAGCTACCTTGTTGAATGGGCAGAAAAGTGGCAAATGAAATTCAATGTCGACAAGTGTAAAGTTATGCACACTGGTCACCATAACCCTAAACACGAATACTGAATGTCCGGAAAGCAAATGATACCTGTCACCGAAGAGAGAGTTCTAGGTGTCATCATTTGTAAAGACTTGAAAAGCAGCAAGCAATGTAACGATGCAGCCAAAAAATACAATAAAATGTTCGGCATTATATCCCGCACAATCTCGTACAAGAGCAGAAATAGAATTCGCATGTTTACACTGCATTTGTTGAACCGCACCTTCAGTATTATGTCCAATTACGGTTTCCATACCTCAGAAAAGACATTATTAAATTAGAGTAAGTCCAACGTAGAACTACCAAACTAATCTCTTCGCTGCGCAATAATTCGTACAAAGAGAGACTGCACGAACTCAACCTTTATTCGCTTGAGAAAAGTAGTCAGAGGTGACATGATCGAAGTGTGGAAGATTACGAAGGGTAAGGAAAACGTCGAGGGAGCAAGCCTTTTCACTTTAGATGCGAACGGAGTGACCAGGAATGATGGAAACAAAATTGTTGGCAAGCGTTTCACACTCGATATCGCGCGCAATTTCTTCACGTATAGGGTTGATGAAGAATGGAACAGATTTCCCGCGTAAATTGTAAATAGCGATACAATCGAAACGTTAAAATCACAGCTCGACAATTTCTACCAAAATCGCAGCTAAATAGATCCCATTCATACCACTTTCACCTGTATATTTGTGAAAAATGCTGTCCGGCATTGGTGCCCAAACAAGTAGTGTACATGACGTTTAAACGCAAAGAAGTGAAGGAATAAGATAGGGCATAATTAGCGGCGTGGTAGGGGTTGGCCGGAGTAAGCGGCGGAAGGCGGGCAGCGCGACCGGAATTGGTTTACACGCGTGAGTCAGCTTACAAGCGGAGGGAGCGGAAGGAGCGGACAGACGGACCGCTTTCGGATTATTCTCTAGTTATTAGGTTACATTTACACATAGGCTACCTTTGGTACTTGCATTTCAATGCTGGGCATACTGTATTGCAATTCCATTGCATGGCATGTTACATATACGTATTTTTAATGCTAGTCCTCTGAATGTTTAGGGGTATTGATAACATACATACATAAGATATTTTTATTTATAATAACTCTAACAGTTACATAAAAATTTACGTGCAGTATTAAATGTTAAAACATTGATTATCATATAAATATAAGTGTATCAGGTATGAATTCGCTTAATTTCATGGATTGTTGGGTATAAATTAGCTTAACTGGATGTAACGATCCTAAATTGGTTTGATCGACCACGCACCTTCCATTGTTGTGTAGGATTTATCTTCTGGGGTAGGATATGCCGCATATCATACTTAATCAATATCTATTAGGGTACCATAAAGAATCTTATTTAGCTATTTTTTACCGTTATTGGTTTTGATTGATTATTATATGAATATAAGTGTATCAGGTATGAATTCGCTTAATTTCATGGATTGTTGGGAATAAATTAGCTTAACTGGATGTAACAATCAAAAATATTGGTATCTTTTACCTCTCGACGTTGGAATTGGGTCCGGTTCAAAGACAACTTATTTATTATATAGTCTGTTCACATTACAGAACTGACCACTATAAAGAACACTTAAATCTAATACCTAAACCGATCTCAATGGACATGTATCCGTTTTTTCGTTGAGACTGCGGACCTTTCGGTCGAATGTCAGTACTCTTGCGCTCTGTTTTGTTACCTCTACCAGTAACTACTTCCTTGTTTTCTCTGGCGTTGAGATGTCGGACACAGAAGATGATACAAAAATTAACATGATACTGAAAAATTCCTTCAAAAGGAGAAAGATCCCGTAATAGTTAGTTTTAGAGTAAATGCAAATTATCTGCTCAGGGTGAATAGGATGGTCTTTATCAATGGAAGCATTTCGTTATAATTCTCTACAATTATACGTTTTAGTTTGTGTAAATTGTGCAATATCCAACATTTAGAATTTCGGTCTCCAAGCGTTACACATTTATTATGTGGGTTGGTTAAAACTCTTTGAATTTGTATTGTTTTCGAATTTTTTAATAGTTATCTCATACAGTTATAGGATTTTTTTGGATATTTTAGGTTTGCATCGTCCATGTAGCGCACTATTTCAGGCATAATTTGGTCGGTTATTGCATCATCCTTCTTATTTTATTATAACTTGACCGTTTTAGTATATTTTTATTCAGTTTTGTATATTCTCTGTACAGTTTCGATCTTCGATGCAAGGTATTGGGTATTTTATACAGTTGTAGGAATATTAGGTCATATTACGTTTGTATCTGCTATGTAGAACATTATTTCAGGTATAATTTAGTTAGATGTTGTATATTTTTAGTGTTTTATACATCTTCTTACATCCTGGTACAATGTTTGACGTGGATATTATAGAAATAGAAGATTCCATTTGTTGCATATTGGTCTTGTTATTGTTACTTTATTGCATATTTAGTGTAAGACCATAAATCTATGTTTTGGAGGAGTTAGAGAGTCCCCTAGGCCAGAGCTCGTTGTGTTTGTTTGTTTGTATAAGTAGACCAATTTACTATGATGGATACCATAGTGTATTACAATTTTTAACATCGGTTAGAGCAGAGAAGAGAATTACGTAGTTATTTTATTATTGTTGTATGTTTTTTTCCACGATAATCATAGGGATGTGCTGCATCCATGTGGAATTTCTTCATTGAACCCTAGCAAGTGTGTAGTTTAACGTTTTAGAAGACGATTTACTGGATGGATGGGTCCTGGTGTAGAGGCGGTTTACACTCTTTGGTAGTCATTTGGAGTTCATCCATGTTCAACTTGAATTTGTAAGTTTTTGTGGATGTTGGTCTTAAGTTTCATGGGTTTGTTAGAGAGGTTATGCTACAAGCTGTTGATCGTTGCAGTGATTTACTTAGGTTGTCAGAGAACAGATGCCAGGATTTTTATGGCTACACCCTCTGAGACTCATGTCAGGCCGATTCTTCACAACTGTACCTGTGTATAGATTCTTGGCTATGTCCAGGATGTGACTTTGCTCGACGTTGTTCAGAGATGATGGACTAAACAGATGCATGGTATGTCTGAGGTATTGTACCATGACTGGGTATTAGCTCTAAATTTGTTACATATCAGTGATAGATTGCTGAGAAGTGACCTAGTAGAGCATCGTAGAGTTTGCTGTTATGAGACAGTGGGCTTGGATTTTGCCCTACTAGAGGCATAGCATCAGTTAGGTCTAAGAATTTGTTATAGATTTGAACGGATACCGTAGTATTTTTACTTTATTATGCATAAGCTCAGTGTTTGTTTTAAATGTGAGATTTTTTTCGGTATGACTGTTATGCTGTTATGTTATTTGTATACGATCTTAGTCATGAACCAGATCACGTGGGATATTGGAGTAGGATTTATCCTCTGGGTATGGTAGGTTACACCGTATATAATAGTTAATTATTGTCGGTTAGGGTATAGAAGAGAATCTTATTCAGCTATTTTATAGTTGTTGTTGTATGTTTTGATTGGTTATCATGGAAATATATCTGTATTAGGTATAAATTCGCATAATTTCATGAAATGTTGGGTATAAATTAGCTTATCTGGATGTAGTGGTACAAGATATTGGAAAGTTTTTCACCTCTCGACATTGGATTTGGGTCCGGTTCCAAATCGTCTTGGAGAATTAGTACCGGATTTGTGTAGAGTGTTAGCGTTCAAATTCTTCATTAATTTAATGTACATCTCCATTTTGTTATCCCCTCGCATGTCTTTACTAGACTCTTATTCCCGCAGGTTGTTCTTTTATAAATATTTGTGATCCGTTTGCAGTTTGTACACTTATAGAAATTAGTGATTATTTCAGGTTTTGTTATGAGATTTCGTTCCATTTCAGAATATCTGACTTATTCGAGCATTCACAAAATCCACTCTAGCATTTTTTCACTATAGGTTTGTAATATAGAGGGGCCGTAAGCCTAACCCATCCTAACCTATCCTAACCTATCCTAACCTAATCTAACCAAGAATTATATATTTCCAGTTTTCATATCTATGTTAGGTATTTCTTCATTGATTAAAGCTTTATTCATATCAAATCTATCCACTTACCTCTATTGTTTACCCTATCTTTAGCAGTTTGTATACCTACATATATATATATTTTTTTCACTTTGTGTGTTACAAGCCCAGTAATATCGATTAATTTCACGTAATGTTAGGTGTTCGCTCGTTAGTTGACTGTTGAGTTCAAAACGATTTTGTAAGCTTGCCGCATATGGCAGTGATTGTTATTGGCGTTGAAGCGTTAACAATGATTTTACAGATTTTTTTCAATATGTATTCAACATTTTACTGTTACAATAAGATATTTTCTTGTATTGTTGGATTTGTTGCTCGATTTATTAGATGATCAGTTTAATGTCATGTTACCTTGTTTATTACCTAATAAAGGGTATTGGTATATGATTACTTAACTTAATTTTTCCTACCATTTTCGTCTATTAAAACGAGTATTGAATAAATCCACTCTAACATTGTACTACAGATCTGTGATGTAAGATCCGCTGTCAACAAGACCTAGGATATAAATCACGTCTAAGGTACATAATTAGCTTAATATGGATCAATGTACGACAACATAGATCAATATCATTGAATGCAAAAATGGTTGCCATACACTGTCATGTACAATAATACCTAGACAACCTAACCTAACAGTCATCCTAACCAATAATTATGTTTTTTTTTTTCAAGTTGGATGATTATGTGTGATATTGATACGTATGAAACTCTCCACTTGGGCTGTATATTTAAAATAGCATTAGCCGTTCGAATACAGTTCTCCAATTTGATCCAGCAAATATTTTTTTGCAGAAGTTTAGATTCCAGAATTTTTATCGATATCTCTGTTTCATGTTTGTATGAGACTCAGCAAGTAGGATCCAAGTAAACTAATGCACTTCAATTTGTTACACTTTTTTTAATGTGGAACAGTTTCACGCGATGTTAGGTTCAAAGATCTAGTCATCCTAACCAACTTAACCAATAATTATATATTTTCATTTAAGTTTGATGGTTATGTATGATATTTAGTCCTTATTTTGTGCGATGTACAAATCAAATCCCTCCACACGGCTCTATTTTAAGTGTTTTTTTTTAATGTCACACACCATGTACACACATACACACTTTGTACGCATATGCAGGGGTTGGTCACGGTATGATGACGGCGTATACAGGAGTCAATACTGGCACACTGTAGACACATACACATTTGTATGCATATACAGGGTCGGTTAACATCTGTAACATTTTACCTCTGCTCTATGATTTTTTCCATCACAACAAAGTCCCTTGCTTTTGTTACAATATATTTAATGTGGACCAGCTTCACGTCATGCTAGGTTAAACGAACTAATCATCCTAATCTAACCTAACCTTTTCTAACTTATAATCATGTTTTTTCGATCAACTTTTCGTGCATACATATGATACTTATTCATCAATTTATGATATATTCATATCCATCCTCTCCACTTGGCTCTTAATTTTGATCTATCCTTTGCAGTTTTGATTTGCACTTTCAATTTTGATCTAGCAAATTTCATCCATTTTCATATGCAAATTACATCGCTTGTTTTGAATGTCATACCTATTTTCATGTGATTCGTGATTTTATATGTTATTCACACCCATCAAAACCTAACCAAACCTAACCTTATGTATGGTTTTCCGTCATTGATATAAACATATGAAGCTCTCTAAACGACTCTACATATCACTTTTACATTTATGTTATTTATTTCGTTGTCACTCTCAACCCATATTAGTTAGCTGAGAGAACCCATTTTCGAACTTAGATGGATTGAATGTTACAAGTAGTTCCTGCTTGTATCCAGATTCATACAACGGACACATGGTCTCACACTATGTTTTTCTTATTTTGCTTCAATATCTCCACTTGGCTCTACATCCCTTGACGACTTGCATCTCTGACTTGCCTTTTTCTTTCCTATAATTTTCATATTCATGACGATGACTTCGTTTTAGATGTTGCCACTCATCACTGGTGAATTTATATTTATTCTATTTTATATATTTTTGCACAGATAACAGACCCCGTTACCCCATCGCTCCCGAACAAACGAGGTCTCAAGTCATACCCCATCCTTCCACAACAGAACCACAAATTTGTCTGAGCAAGATCTGATCGGACTCTGATTTATATCCTTCCAATCTGTACCACATCTAGATCATTCACACCCAAGATTGGTTTATGCAATGTTTAAATTTGTCATGAGTGACATTTTGAGCTTCGTTTCATACCGTGAAACATATTCTTCTACTGATTTCGACAATTCGATAGTATCTATGACTAACTGAATTAATGCCTTTTATTGCAATTCATTGCTTAACCTTTGAGTTTAGGATAATATAAACATTTTATTAAGGATTTCCATGGTTTATTATTAGTTTTATTGGCATTAATTACAGATCTTGCTGGCATCAGCAATGTGATCTACCTGTTTTTTTTTATATTTTAAACAGCATGGTTCGTGCATCCAACCATACCCATCATCATTATATTTCAGTTTTCTCTTAAAATCCGTCAGATATTCCATCATATCTTTGATGCGAATATCGAAGGCTGTTCCGTTTCCGTGACTCCACAAATGTATTGATTCTTCTTCTTGAACCTTTATTATTCGTAACTTCTCCAATTCAAAGTTATTCTGATTTTCATCATTGAAAAATTTTGCATACGATCCAGATTTTCTTTTGTTCATAGGTACAATTTGTTTTCTACTACTTAAGCTTTATTAGTCATGATGATTTTCCACTTGGATCATATCAATTTTTGGATTTGCTTTCTTATTTCCCTTAAACTTTGTTACATACGACTGTAACGCGTCGACATTAGTTACCCATAGCCGACTTTCTTTTTCTTTCATCCATATATGAATGATATCTCCCACTCTTAGGATTCTTGTTTTACCCATTCTGAGATAACTGATATTTTCAACACAAGTCAATATATGTTCGATCCGACTCATATCATCTTTGGAGATTTCTTCTTCCACCACTTGTAAAAAAAATTTTGATACATACATTTTCATTTTGTATTTGTTCTGTGACGAAACGTGCGTCTCCGTTTGATTTCAACGTATCACTGACTCCATTCTCGGTATGCTGCCAGCTATTATAAGTTGATTACGTTTTTTCGCAAAACATTAGGCCTGACATTGCTCGTCTGGGTCATCAACTGTGTATGTATGTATGTGTATAGGGCTGTATACGAATGTGCATGTGTATGTTAAAGCGTATGTACGTGTTACATGAGTAAAAAAAAAAGATTAACAAAAATTTAAAATGAAAATTTCAATACAATATCAAATTTTTGAGGGATGACAGAGCCAAGTCGGTCTATTGAAGTGTCTATTGAAGTCTATTGAAGTGATAACTTCAATATAACTTCAATGATATTCCTCAAAAACATGAAATTTGATCGAATTTTTTGAATTTTATATTTCTGATACATTTTTTCAACTCATGTAACACGTACATACGCTTGAACTTACACATGCACATACGTACATAACCCTATACACATACATACACAGTTCATGACCTAGACGAACAATGTTAGGCCTAATCTTTTGCGAAAAAGAACATGTAATGAACTTACAACAGCTGGCTGCATACCGAGAACGGAGTCAGTGTTACGTTGAGATCAAACGGAGACGCACGTTTCGTCATAGAATAAACAAAAATGAAAATTCATAAATCAAAAATTTGTTCACAAGTGTTGGAAGAAGAAATCTCCAAGATGATATGAGTCGGATCGAACAAATATTGACTAGTGTTGAAAATATCAGTTATCTCAGAATGGGTAAAACAAGGATCAAAAGAATGGGAGATATAATTTATATATAGATGAAGAAAAAAGATAGTCGGCTTTGGGTAACTAATGTCTACGCGGTACAGTCGTATGTAACGAAGTTTCAGGGGAATAAGAAAGCAAGTCTAGAAATTGATATGATCCAAGTGGAAAATCATCATCATGACTGTAATAAAGCTGAGGTAGTGGAAAACAAATTGTACCTATGAACAAAAGAAAATCTAGATCGTATGCAAAATTTCTCAGTGATGAAAATCAGAATGACTTTGAATTGGAGAAGTTTCGAATAATTAAGGTTCAAGAAAAAGAATCAATACATTTGTGGATTCACGGGAACGGAACAGCCTTCGGTATTCGCATCAAAGCTATGATGGAGTATATGAGGGATTTTGAGAGAAAACTGATTCATAATGATGATGGGTATGGTTGAATGTACGAACTATGCTGTTTCGAATCAAAAAAACGAGGTAGATGACATTGTTGATGCCAGCAAGGTCTGTAAATAATGCCAATAAAACTAATAATAAACCATGGAAATATTTTATAAAATGTTTATATTATCCTAAACTCAAAGGTTAAGCAATAAATTGCAATAAAATCCATCAAGTCAGGCGAAGGTACCATCGATATGTCGAAATCAGTAGAAGATTATGTTTCACGGTATGAAACGAAGCTCAAAATATCGCTCATGACAAATTAAAACATTGTCATAAACCTATCTTGGAGGGGAGGGGGGGGGAGTGAATGATCTAGATGTGTTACAGATTGGAAGGATTTAAATCAGAGTCCGACCAGATTTTGCTCAGACAAGTTTGTGGTTCTGTTGTGGAAGGATGGGGTATAGCTTGAGACCTCGTTGGTTCGAGAATGATGGGGTAACGGGGTCTGCAATCTGTGCAAAAAAAGAAATAAAATTGAATAAATATAAATACACCAGTAATGAGTGGCGACATCTGAAACGAAGTCATCGTCATGAATATGAAAATTAGAGGAAAAAAAAGGCAAATCAGAGATGCAAGTCGTCAAAGGATGTAGAGCCAAGTGAAGATATTGAAGTAAAATAAGATAAACATAGTGTGAGACCATGTGTCCGTTTGTATGAAACTGGATACAAATATGAATTACTTTTAACATTCAATCCATCTAAGTTTGAAAATGAATCCTCTCTGTAACTAATATGGGTTGAAAGTGCCAACGAAATAAATCACATATATGTGGAAGTGATATTTAGAGTCGTTTGGAGGGCTTCATATGTATATATTATTGACGGAAAACCATATATAAGGTTAGGTTAGGGTAGATTTTGATGGGTGTGAATAACATGTAAAAATCAAGAATCATATGTAAATAGGTATAACTATCAAAACAATGATGTAATTTGCATATGCAAATGGATGAAATTTGCTAGATCAAAATTGGAAGTGTATATCAAAACTGCAAGGATAGATCAAAATGTAGAGCTAAGTGGGAAGGATGTATATTCTCGTATCATAAATCGATGAATAAGTATTATATGTATGCACGGAAAATTTATCGATAATACATAATTTTCGGTTAGAAAAGGTCAAGTTAGGTTAGGATGATTAGTTCTTTTAACCTAGCATGACGTGAAGCTGATCCATGTTAAATATCTTGTAACAAAAGCAAGGGACTTTGTTGTAATGAAAAAAAATATAGATCAGAGGTAAAATGCTACAGATGTTAACCGACCCAGTAATTGCATACAAATGTGTGCGTGTATACATTGTGCCAGTATCGACCCCTGTATACGCCGTCATTATACCGTGTTCGCGCATGCATATGCGTACAAAGCGCTTGTGTGTACCTGGTGTGTGACATTGAAAAAAACTACGTAAAATTGAGCCGCGTGGAGGGATTTGATATGTACATCGCACAAAATAGCGACTAAATATCATACATAACCTTCAAACTGGGATGAAAACGCATAATTTTTTGTTAAGTTGGTTAGGATGACTAGATATTTGAACCTAACATCGCGTGAAACTGTTCCAGATTAAAAAGTGCTGAGTCTCAAACATCTAAACATCCGCAAAAGGATATTTGCTGGGTCAAATTGGAGAACTGTATTCGAACGGCTAATGATATGGTAAATATAGTCCAAGTGGAGAGTTTCATACATATCAATATCATACATAAGCATCAAACTTGAATAAAAAAAAAAACTATTGGTTAGGATGACTGTTAGGTTAGGTTGTCTAGGTATTATTGTATATGACAGTGCATGGCAACCTTTTTTGCATTCATTGATATTGATCTACATGTATGTTGTCGTACATTGATATGTATTTGGCTAATTATGTACCTTAGACGGGATTTATATCCTAGATCTTGTTGACAGCGGATCTTACATACCAGATCTGTAGTGAAATGTTGGAGTGGATTTATTCAATATTCGTTATAATAGACGAAAATGGGTAGGAAAATTAAGTCAAGTAATCATATTCCAGTACCCTTTAATAGGTAATAAACAATGTAACATGATATTAAAATGATCATCTAATAAATCGAGCCACAAATCTAACAATACTACAAAACATCTTATTGTAACAGTAAAATGTTAAATGCGTATTGAAAAAAAACTGTAAAGTCATTGTTAACGCTTTAACACCCATAACAATCACTGCCATATGCGGCAAGCTTACATAACCGTTTTGAACTCTACAGTCAACTAACGAGCGAACACCTAACATTACGTGAAATCAACCGATATTACTAGGCTTGTACACACAAAGTGAAT
>SDVV010037628.1:477-10817 GCA_016164225.1 Gammarus roeselii
GGAAGCCTAACTTAACATTCCTTTTGCTCACTTGAGCTCATACAGTAATTAATTACCTGATTGCTCATTATTCAATTATTAATCAAATTACCAAACTATTTTTATCACCTAAACACCTAAAGAATAAATGATTCAGAGAAATATTTTTACAAAATTCAGAGAAATATTTTTACAAGAATCTGGCAACAAGCCGAGCGGGATTTTTCTAGACCCTTCTGCGAGTCGAACATAATCCGAGTTCTCGTGGCAGTAGCATTATATCCCGGCATAAACATACAGGAAGTGATACTGTGGCCACAGAGGAAAATGTTCCCATACCTAAGACTAACTGGCCAAACATCTTACTTAGGCTTACCTTGGATACTGCTCCATAGAAGACAGGTGAGAATAACAATGTTTATTATGTCCTATCCCCAGTGTAGAGCAGACTAATAAATACAGTGGCAGATTTCTGCAGCAAGGCGCTATTGTAAATACCTGGATGCAAGATTTCAACTGGGAAGGCATGAAGCTAGCTATGGGGGATTCCTCTGCCAAATGCCATACCAAGATTGTCAATTATGCTAACATGATAGCAATCTCTAAATCTGAGTAGCACCCTACCTTAATCCATGCCTATGTATAGATATATATAGCTATATAATGCCTATAAAGTGTAAATACAATCTTTCCAATATTGACATCTCTCTTTTAATTATCATTCCAGAATGCATATCTGGGACATGAACATAATGTCAAGGCCAGTAAAATTCATGCATTATGGAGCTTAAGATTTCCATTTTTTTATTCCTGGTAGCTACACCTTAGTGGTATGTTATTTTGTTCACACTGTAACACTAAAATAAGATGTCTCAATTGTAAAACTATGCCCATGTTGATTGTCAATAAAAAAAATATTATTATTTTTATTATTATTATTTATCTTGTGATATCTAAAATTATTTTATCATATGCACCCAATCTGTCTGCCTGTATGAGGCAGGCAGAATGGTATGTGACTATCTTCCATGTCACACATTGTTAGCCAACTATGTTCTGTGTGCAGCCTTTCACTCCCCTGCTACTGAAGCCATGAGGACATACGTCTTCAGGCAAGACGAAAACTGAAGTCACCCAAAGATGACTGAGATTTACGGACGCCACCAAAATTTTCTTGACGGCTTTCCTATATATATCTTGTTTTCCCCTTCTATATTACCTGTGGATGTCAACATTCAGTTAAGTTGGGATCAATACCAAAGAATTAATTACCACAGTGCCTCATTGTCCTTGTGTCTGTTTTTTGTGCTTGCCCATAATACTCTACCTCATGTGTAAGAAAACGATAGCATAACTTGGAGTCAGATTGTGCCTTGAAAGTGAAAGCATAGGTTTACTTGAATTATTATCGCTCACAGAAGCTCATTCACTATTAACTTTTTGAGTAACCAAACAAGGGTAAATTACCCTTCATTAATAACATCACCTACACATCACCTAAACACACGTAAAGACAATGGTGCACAGATGGTTTTTTTAAATGCAAAAAGGCGTTTGTATGAATTGGAATTTGGAGTTTATTGTAGCTGATTCTAACTTACTTCCCTCAATGCTACTCATCCAATTTTTACCTATACTTAACCAAATTACGTTAATGTCTAGCTACCACTACTAATAAGAGTATAGAGATGAAGACTGACACGTTGAAGGCCGCTAGACAACTTAGAAATATTTTTGTAAGTACGGTCTCCAACAAAAGTTCAGCTACATTGATATTGATGAAATATTATTATTTCATATCTCCACTACTCAGGATCTAATAATACACACAAGTCGGAAAGACTTCAGAGACTGGTCGATCGAGGAAGCAAGGACTGGGCCTCAAACTTTATTAAATTTAAACTGAACAGAAGTGCCTAATTCTCGTAGACTAACAGTATGCTGTTCCAAGGGCAGAAACGCACTTTGTATATTCGAGAACCCGTTTGCTCTACAGGAAAACCCCCCGATGGAGGAAACCTGTGCTCGGCAGAATGCGAACGGGTATCTCAGCGCAGAGCTTCGCTATTACGTAAGATTATAAAATTTATCACATGAGTCAGCAACTGACAAAGAGGCTTTTAACCTTGCGAGCGATGATGAATGCGACCTTCTGCAACCTTAGCTCTGACTCGAAAGCTAGCCTCACTGCCACAGAGCTACGATCAGAACTTCGTACCTTCCAGAACGCACCCTCGGTTGCGTTCCAATAAGAAATAATTTACTATCTTGTTGCACAGACAATAAAAATAAATTTCTTATCTCCACTACTTGGGATCTAATGATACACACATGTGGGAAAGATTTCAGAGACTGGTCGAACAAAACAAGTAAGGGCATAGCAGGTAACATTATGAACAGAGCCTTCGACGCAATTATCCAAATTCGAAACTATCAGCAGAAAAGTTAATTACGCATTTAAAACAATGGAGAAAACTTAGGTAGTAGTTGCTTCCGTTTTCCACCGGAGTCCTAATGCGAAGTTAATGTAAACTCCTCCGTAGGGCAACTGAAGAGTGACAAAGTAGGTGCAGCGTAGATTACGAGTAGGTTTAACGCAGATTTCGAGTATGTACAACGCGGATTCCGAGTAGTTCCAACGCAGGCTCCGAGTAGGTTCAACATAGATACAGAGTAGATTTAACATAGATGCAGAGTAGATTTAACATATATACAGAGTAGGTTTAACATAGATACAGAGTAAGTTTAACATAGATACAGAGTAAGTTTAACATAGAAACAGAGAAGGTTCAACGTAGATACAGAGGAGGTTCAACGCAGATACCGAGTAGGACTAACGCGTAGATACAGAGTAGGTTTAACATAAATACAGAGTAGGTTCAACGTAGATACAGAGTAGGCTCAACGTAAATACAGTGTAGGTTAACGTAGATAAAGAGTAGGTGTAACGTAGATTTGGGAGGGGGGAGCAAAGGTTCCGGTGTCCTGTTTCTGAAAGCAGGCGTTGTAGGTTGAACGGGGGGGCTCAAGAAGGCTCGCCTGGCTGCTGCGAGTGCATCACAATCCTTAAGTAAGTGTTTCACACTGATTGCCACTTGGTGGCAATTTAGGTGTTTGAAAGGGTTAATGTTGATTAATGAAGGGTAATTTACCCTTTTTTTTGGTTACTCAAAAAGTTAATAGTGAATGAGCTTCTGTGAGCGATAACAATTCCAGTAAATTGGTGCTTGCATTTTCAGGGCACAATCTGACTCCAAGTTATGCTATCCTTTTTTACATATGAGGTTGAGTATTAGGGGCAAGCACCAATAAGCAGACACAAGGACAATAAGGCACAGGTATTTTTTTCTTTAGTGTTATTCCCCAACTTAACTGAAGTTGGCTGTCCAAGGATAATATAGAAGGGGAAGAAAAGATTTGATAGGAAAGGCTACATGAGTATCTTGTTGGCGTCAATAAATCCAAGAGGAAATTATCTTGGGCGGAAACTTTGTTCAGGTTCGGTCAGGCCAGAGTTAGTTCAATTTTGCCTGAAGACGGGTGTCCTCACGGCCTCAGTAGCAGGAGGTGAAAGGCTGCACACAGAACATAGTTGGCTAGCAATGTGTGACAGGGAAGATAATCACATACCATTCTGCCTCCCTCATACAGGCAGACAGATTGGGTGCATGTACTAAACAATGTTATATCACAAGAGAAATAGCATACCACTAAGGTGTAGCTACCAGGAACAAAAATAATGGAAGTCTTAAGCTCCATAATGAATGATATTATTAAAAGCTGTTAATATTCAAAAATGTTATTCACACTTTATAGGCACTATATAGCTATATATCTATACATAGGCATGGATCAAGGTAGGGTGCAACTCAGAATTAAAGATTGCTATCATTTAGATGATTGACAATCTTGGTATGGCATTTGGCAGAGGATTGTGCCTTCATAGTTACACTCTCTTCCATCCAGGTATTTACAATAGTGTCTTGCTGTAGAAATCTGCAACTGTATTCATTAGTCTGCTCTACATTGGGAATAGGACACATTAAACACTGTTATTCTCACCTGTCTTCTGTGGAGCAGTATCCAAGGTAAGCCTATGGTTATCTATCCTAGCTAGTCTATCTATATGTTTGGCCAGGTCTTAAGGGAACACTTTATTCGATGGCCACGTATCACTTCCTTAATTTTGTTGCTATTTTGAAACTGCTACGAGAAACGACGATCTTCTGCGACCCGCCAAGCGAAAGAGTGGAAAAAAAAACTCAGTTTGTTGCCAGATTCATGTAAAAATATTTCTCTGAATTTTTGTAAAAATATTCCACTGAATCTTGTAAAAATATTTCACTGAATCATTTATTCCATCTGATTCATGTTCCATGGCTTTTAGTGCGTGGGTATACAAATTTATTTAGCCAAAATAAATATTTGTTGCACTGCCATAATGGTTGGAAGCTGTTTGTACTAGCTGAACGGAAATGTTGTTGCTACCTACAGAGATATGCAACAATGAGATCAAAAGATGCGATTGCTTATTTGTAATAGTGCTTGTGACGCATGTATAATGCGTTTATTACTTTTAGGATAATGTAGGGTCATTTAAGGACCTCTACAGCAACATGGGCATGGTGCTGCGTCCGGTCCCATGTCTACGTCCATTATGTGATCGTGGGTTATCCTCGTGTGTCCCGTGCATAAGCTGTTAATGAACACTTGGTCTCCCCCATAAGAAAACCTGGCGTCCCACTCTCACACAAATGGTTTAACTGCAAGCATTTTTTGTTCATTCTTTTGCCGAGAGTCGTTCCATCATGATGTTAAACGTGAGTTGAGGACTGGGAATCAGTCTCGGTCCTCCTGGGCACCGCAGGAACTATTTCTGGGACTGTGCATCTCTAGTGCAGGAACGGTCGCTGGGCTGAGTGAGGAAGCACCGCAGCAGGACAGAAGTGCTGGAGTCTTGTTACGACGTTGTCCTGACGATGTGTGGATATCGTCGGGAGGAGGGGGGGGGGGTTGATTGAATTGACGATTTGACGGCTTTGGCATAATTAAGGCGATTTGGGTTATCGTCTTTCCAGATTTGGATGGCTTGCTTCCGTGTAACTCTGCGTTCGTTTTGTGTGATTGTTATTTCGTTTCGGTCCATGTATACTTGGCATTCGCGATCGCCTGCCTCATGGTAGCATGAGCAGTGGTAGCATTTAGGATTGCGGGCTGTGCAGTCTTTTATGTCGTGCTCGCCAGCGCACTTTTTACAACGTTGGGGTGTATGTGGCTGTCAGTATGCGATGACATGGAAGCAGTATTCAAGGCAGTTTTTGCACATTGGGAGCCATGTTGCAACTGGGTAGGTTTTGGTTCTTACTTGTTCACCCGGGATTACTATGAATTCCGGTGTGTCGTGTTCTGGTAAGGTAATTTGGTATGCAGTAGAACTTGCGTTACGTGATTTTATCTATGTTGCTTGACGGACTTCGGTAACTCCGTAATCCTCAGCTATACCTTCAGCTAAAGCACTGAGGTCGGTTGTAGGTGTGTAACGGGAGGTGTCTATAATTCGTTTGGTATCGTTGAAAGACGGATGTATTTCAACTGTAACTTTGAGTTTGTTTATGTGGGTAATCTTTTGTATAGCGTTACTTTGTTCACGTGCAACGACGTAGGCTAGATATTTCTCTTTTGTCGTTGAATTTCTTCCGGTTTTCCTCCAAGTTGTTGGGTGAGTGACTTCATCATTATAAATGGATTAGTTGAAAAGGTAACTTTGCTTGCACCACTTTCGTTGTACGTTATGAGGAAGTGGGTGTGGAATAGTGCCAGTATTTTCTCCTGGGTAGGAGTAGTAGTAGTAGTTTCTTCTGTTTTCCACCGGAGCTCCAACGTGTAGTCACTGAGTGCTCCCCCGTAGGGCACGATGATCCGTTGATTCTGCGAAGCTTCGTGCCCAAAGTTAAGTTAAAGTTGACAATTAATACGCAGGGAGGCCAGCGAGTTCAGGACCAGAGATGATTCAAACCTCGTTAGTTTCACAGGACTTCCAAAAGGCCGGTGTGTTTTCCGGAAGCGATAAGTTTTTTTCGGTGGTCTGTTTCTGTGAGCTGGCGTTGTAGGTTGCACGGGGGGCTCAAGAAGGCTCGTCGGGCTGCTGCGAGGGCATCACACTCCATAAGAGTGTTTCACACTGATTGCCACTTGGTGGCAACAGGGGCATGGTGGTGCGTCCAGTCCCATGTCTACGTTCATTAGGTGATTGTGGGTTATCCACGTGTGTCCCGTGCATAAGCGGTTAATGAACACTTGGTCTTCCCCATAAGCAAACCTGGCGTCCCATTCTCCACTCTCCCTATTATTTTCTTCTCACACTCTTTAAAGCTCAAAATATGATGGAATACTTACAAAAGCTATGCATTATTTTTGGGGGGAAATTCCGGCTACGTATCTGCTTGTCACTGTTCTTGATCATAAGTATTCCCAGCCCGACATCGATTCTATCTGTCCGGATTTCTTTACTCTGATCACAGCTCAGCATTTATTGAAGTTAATGGATATTATCATCGAGCTGGAGAAATTGGTAAAGAATAATCTATTTATAAAGTCTGTGTTATAGTGTGTTTAGGAACAATATTTTCAAACGTGTATTATCTTAGAGTGACAATTTTTCGATCAACTGCCAGGTTTTTACTTTCTTCTTGAATTACACTGTGATTGCCTGTTACGATGAGCATGAGGGCGGAGGATTTAAACACGGGTGTATTTATTGATAATCTGTGTACAGCAAAGTTACAAAGTGTTTATAGAAGGGATTCGGGCTTGACGAGTATATGACCATGACAGACTCGACCAATACAGTCCTTTCGTTATAAGACCTCATCGTACACTGTCCCCTACATTTCTAGTGTCACACATGTGTAAACAAAGCTCTGCCTCCTCCTCACGCTCGAGCCAACGTGGCTAACAAGCCCCCTCCACACTCACACTAAGTCAATAGGACCCGTTGTCTCTTTATCATATTTTTTTATTCTGCATGTAATCTCGTTATAGCAGATGGACCTTCCTGTGGCCTTTTGGTTACCACGCGTTACTAATTCGCGTAGCGTTTCCTGATTCTTCTGACTGTAGCTAAAAAAAGAGCGTGAAATCAAAGGCCTAGTATATATAACATATGGACATTACATCACCTTTTCTTTATGAGAAAAAATATCAGGACAACTGCTCATGAATGACTGAACAATAATTTCTCACATGAACATTTGTATTTATTTACAAATTTACCACTCTATGTATGAATTTCCGTGAGGCACGTATTTGACGTCGTTCACTTGACGAACGTCTTATCCGGCTTACATAACCTTTTGGTGGTTGCATTTCTGTTTGATAAAGCATACCGTCTCTTAATGCTGTGACACACTCACCCTGATCATACACTGACTCGCTGCCTCGTGTATTCACACATTAAATTCTTTCTTGCATCCCCGTCTCTCTCTCGGCATTTCTCTTTCAAACATTCCTTGATGTATTTGTTTCTTCTTCTTAGCTTCCTGTGATCATTTGGTTATTTTCTTTTTCAGAGCTGTTTCACTGGTCAATTCTAGATGACATCTAGATTATATACTGTACCATATACATATCAATGCATATGTTCTCGCAGACAGTCGCTTCAAGACACTTTGGACCGTTTCTGAAATTTAATGTATGTGCTGGGCTTGCAATCTGGAACATGGTTTTATGAACAATTTTGAACAACTTTCAGGTGCATACCTTGATTTAATGCGCTCATTTTCAGTTACATAAACTCTACCTTTAAAGATATTGCAGGAGAAATCCCTTCACTGAATGTGGGCTATTTCATTACGGTAGTGCAGAAACACATGTCTTAATCTGTCTTTTATACCGCCAGATGCTTTGGGAAGTAAATTTTTCATTTAGTCGATGATTCGTCCAGCTTGTGCATTAGGACTAGGGGGGTAAGCGGGTAAATAATCGTGTTTGTTCTCTTTCTGTGAAATGATAAATTGAAATACTCCACACGTGAATGATTCATTTTTGTCTGAAACTCAGTATGACGGAAGGATATTGCGAGAGAATACTGTGTCTAACACCTCTTTCGTAATCTGAGAACTGTCATTTCTGGCTACTTCCGCCTCGATGAATCGAGTTGAAGCACATCCCACCTGGAAAATAACCCCATTTTAGAAAATAAAAAAAATGTCAATGTGTATTATTGACTATTTGTTTACTGGTTTCGGGCATACACTCTTTGATGTTTGCTTTGGGACTCAGACATTCTCTTTAATGAAGTCATTCATTTCATCGTCAATCCTGGGGTACCACATACACGAACAAGCAATGTCTTTCATTGCCGATGCACCAGGATGACGACCGTGCAAAAGTTACAGTACCTTATGGCGATATAATGTAGGGAATTATACACTGTTCTCGTACATGATACCGTTGTAGAACACTCACAGTTGTTCCTTCGCACGCTGACAAGTTTGAATGGTCTCATTGACCGTTATAGGGTATCTACCCATGGCAAAGTGCCTGACTAGGGTTAATAATGGATCCTTCTCGGTCTCCTTACTCATTTTTTCGGGCGACACTTTATAGAGCTCCCAATTCCTTAACATCAACTCAAGTAGTCCGGTTTCATGACGTCTTTTGAATCAGCTAGAGGTGATTGTGAGAGTCGATCACTTACGTAGTTTGATGTGCAATGTTATGTAGTAATTGAATGGTTGTACTGACTCAGTCGTAGGCCTCATCTCTGCAAACTTACACTACAATTGATTGGCACAGCGTGCAAATAAATTGCAAGGTACTGTAAGGTGCTGAAATTTTTGCAAAAGCTCTACTAGTGGTTTGTGATCTGTTCGTACATAAAATTTATGGCCCAGTAAGTATTCCCTGAACCTTTCTATTCCGAACGGTACTGCAAGTTCTGCTTTGTTTATTGTGGCCTAATCTCTTTGGGCATACTTTAACGTTTTGGGAACAAAAAAACAGGCATGAAAGCCTCATTGTGTTTCTGGAGTAAGACCACAGCTATGCCTCTATTGCTTGCATCTGTCGTGATGACCATTTTGAAATTTGAGTCGAATATTTTCTAAATGTTTTTGTCTGTAAATAAATTTACAATCGTCTCAATGCATGCTTGGTGATCTTCATTCCACAAAAAAATACGTTTCGTGTTGAGTAAGGCGTACAATGGCGCAAGACACTACATACATTTGGATATGTTGCAACTTGCACACAATTCTGCAAAGCTCTCCACTTTTTCAACAATTGAGGGACAAGGGGCCTTTAAGATGGCCCGAACTGTCCGGTGTTTTGGTTGCTCTCCTTTGTTGGATTAACCGTGTACTAAATAATCTCCACTGTTTGTGAAACATTGGCTATTCGCATTATGTATTTTAACACCGGTGCCTTATAAAGATGTAAATACCTTGTTAAGCCTGTCTAGATGTTAGTCATGTGTCTAACATCTAACAAAAGGTGAGTAATTACGATGGAAAAATCCCTCTGATGTAGTGAAGACTGCATTTTGTAGACTCGTCTAATGGAAATCCCTCTGATGTAGTGAAGACAGTGCATTTTGTAGACTCTCGTCTAATGGAAATCCCTCTGATGTAGTGAAGACAGGGCATTTTGTAGACTTCGTCTAATGGAAATCCCTCTGATGTAGTGAACACAGGGGATTTTGTAGACTCGTCGAATGAAAAGCCCTCTGATGTAGTGAAGAGAGTGCATTTTGTAGACTTTCGTCTAATGGAAATTACCCTGATGTAGTGAAGACAGTGCATTTTATAGACATTCGTCAAATGAAAATGTTCAATTATACGTTTTGCAAAGAAATGCGCAATTTTTTTTGACATCTCCATTATTTCCTAGCACGTAATCTAGAATTGTCATTGAGGGCTTTATTATTTTGGTGAACTTGTTGATCGGTAATGCGAAATTACCGTGCAGTGTATTTTTCTAATTGGCTTCAAACGGAACCCAAATCCCATTCTGAGTGATCCAAACTTTGAATTATTTCAGTGTTGTCTAAATTTGCCCGCTCTTCCGTTACCATTCACCTGTATTGAGACGGTAGACTGTTTGGTAAATAAAACAATGGTTTACAGTCTTCGTCCACTATAATTTTAACCTTGTGTTTAACACTACCTCCTTACAAATAGTTGTGACTTCGCTAAATTTAGTAACCAGTTTATTAGAGGTGGATCGCTCGAGCGTAATGATACTATTTACATAAATTTCTTCCAGAAAGCGGTCATATGACATTATTTCCCACGAAGAAAGTATCTTGATTTGTTGTGTTTTTATTCTTCATGTTTAGTGTCGTTTCACCTACAAATTGAATT
>SDVV010037629.1:0-10817 GCA_016164225.1 Gammarus roeselii
TCAAGGCGATGTATGCAGTTTTTGAGCAAATTTTCCAGATGAGCATTTGTATTGCCATTGGAATTTTTTCCTGCCTTGGACATGACTGCATTCACTGTGACCGTTAATGTGGCGAAGGAGGGGAAGGGTATAGAGTTGGGGTGAGGCTTGGAATGTGGGCTTAATTGGGCAAGGAGCACGAAAGGGACTCTGCGGTCACCTCGCTTTCCATCTGTAGAGGGTAGCCGGGAGAGCTTAGCAGCTATTTTTCCACCCTTACACTGATGGAATAAAATGAGCCTTTTATTCTATCACAAACACGTAAACACTGTGTTGTAGATATGACCCACTGCTTTTGCACCAGGTGGGCCTAGCAAAGTTTTTAGAACAGCCGATTTAACTTATGCAGTGAATGATATTTAGCACAGCAAATGCAAATGAAATGCCCTCCTCTATTTATATATCAAGCAGAGGAGGAACAAGCCACACACCCTCACCCCACGGCTGTCAGTCGAAGACTGATAAACGTCCCATAACATTTTTACCTGTTCAGCTGACATTTATTGTGGTATATATAGAACGGCGATATGCGATACTCGAAATTTACTTCGGAAATTTTAATGATATATCTTCCCTGAATAAAAAAAATTGTCCTAACTGTTCGTTATTAAGTATTTCTTCAAATATAAATACGAGAACCACCCGTCACTGCATCATTTGTAAATCAACAGTGTATGAACCTGGCCCTGTGCACGGGTGCTATGCCTCACTTATTACCATCTGGTACACCGACCCTCACTGGTGCACCGACCCTCACTAGTGCACCGACTCTCACTGGTGCAACCATCCTCTCGAAAGCACTGTCCCACTCTAGCGCACTGTCCCGCTCTAGCGCACTGTCCCGCTCTAGCGCACTGTTCCGCTCCAGCGCACTGTCCCGCTCCAGCGCACTGTCCCGCTCTAGCGCACTGTCCCGCTCTAGCCCACTGTCCCGCTCTAGCGCACTGTCCCGCTCTAGCGCCCTGTCCCGCTCTAGCGCACTTTCCCGCTCCAGTCCCCTGACCGGCCCGTATTCAGTTGACCTGGTAGGGTTCTATTAGCCCTACCCCAGTACTCTTCATTTGATGCATCTACTCAACAAATTCTGTCTACGACTCGTATCACCAAAAACGTCTGCATTTGTCAGCTTCTAATCAGTCTCTAGTAACCTCTCTCCAGCCCCTTACATAATCCCACACCTCATCCCTCCATTAATCTCTGCCCTAATCCTTCGCCAGCCTCTTCTCGAATCCCTCGCCTAGTACCTCCCCAAACCTCCCACCTGTTCACAGCTCCACTTGGGCTGAGTGCACGCCACGGCCACGCTGGCGTTCTGGTGCCTGTTGCGCCACACCGCAGCGATGGTGCGGCTATCCGCCCACTTCACGCCCGTCAGGTAATGCTCCCTGAGGAAGGGGGTTGTAATGTCCATGTAACGGGTATCAATGCACAGCTGAGTGGCTTTTAATTTGTTAGCAAGCTAGATGCAGGGAGTATCTAAAATCACTCTGGATATGAGCCAGGATATAAGAGAGGTTGGCAGATACTATTTTAGAAACGAACGTAGCTGTAATTGAAAATGGTCGTTCTCGATAAGTACTCTGCTACATGACTCAGTGAAAACGACTAGGCTACTGATACGATAATACCACGTTATTGATGAACGTGCGATAATACCACGTTATTGATGAACGTGCGATAATACCACGTTATTGATGAACGTGCGATAATACCACGTTATTGATGAACGTGCGATAATACCACGTTATTGATGAACGTGCGATAAAACCACATTATTGATGAACGTGCGATAATAGAAGCTATTGATGAACGTGCGATAAAACCACGTTATTGATGAACGTGCGATAAAACCACATTATTGATGAACGTGCGATTATAGAAGCTATTGATGAACGTGCGATATAAAGTGTAATTAGATGTAGGTAGAATGAAGAGGCTCAATGAATGACAATATTTGATGACCTTCGATCAATTGAAACTAGTAATTCTTACCGTCATTATTTGCGTCCATCGCCAAGGATCACTTCACAATGAATTAGAAAACCTATTTTGGGTGAGTGTCTTTAAGGCCAAGGTAATTCAAGACAGTGCCAAGATGACAGTATATTTACTCATAAAATCCTTTGTAGTTTTAAGTTTAAATTAGTTTTGAGTGACCAGGATTTCTAGCGTCCCTTGCAATTTAAGCACTTACTCTGACTGTATTCTGGAGGGGGGTCTGAGCTCCACGCTCACCGGCGGGTGAGAACTGTTCCCCCTCCTGAGGTCCACAACGAACAGCGTCACGGTGGGGTTTACTGAGTCTACCTGGAGTGGGGGAGACAGAAAATGAGAACGTTTTCCCTGCCAACCTGAATTGAGACGGTTAACATGCCGACGCCCTCTCTTGAGACATCTAACATGCCGACGCCCTCTCTTGAGACATCTAACATGCCGACGCCCTCTCTTGAGACATCTAGCATGCCGACGCCCTCTCTATCGAAATGAAACAACGAACCCTAAAAAAATTGAGATTTTATTGTGTTGTTCGCTGTAGAACATATATCCACTGATAACAATGAACATATTTTTTTTCTCAGGCAGGAAATCTCTTTAAAAGATGATATGAAAGAAATTTTATCATGATTTAAATAATATTTTAGATAATCCCTTTTTGTATGAATGATATCAACACGATAACATATACCAGTGATGAGGATTCCACCTCACCTAAGACTATGAATCATCTTGCTCATATTGTTCCTAATATTAGTCAATTATGCAAAAAATAGAAACAGATGTCATGAGCATATTTGATAAATCAGTAAGGAAATGTAAATATATTCGCAGGATTTTTTAGATACGATTATTAAATGAAAACGACATTTAAATGTTCCAACCATACTATGTTCTTCAGAGAGCAGATGAAATTCTAATAAACAAAAATAAAGAAATATTCTCTTCAATTTACATTCGAAACCGTTGATGAAATTAAATTAAATGATTGGCAACCACAAGAAGTACTTTTTAAGAAGACGTAGATAGTCACAGTAAGTCCCACGATAAGAAGTTTTATCAACCCAAGACATATAGGAATTTCATACAAATTATACAACATCATGATCAAATCATGACAAACATCCGAAACTTCAAGCAATGAGAATCATGTCAACAAACCTTGATATTGTTCAGCCGCGCCTCATATTCCTCTCATGCACGCATACACCAAAACATAGCCTTCCAACGATTTTCTGTTTCAAAAATTCATGCCCAATAATTGTGTAAGTTGGTACATCGCTCGTGTTATCTAAAGCTATGATGCTCGAGAGGAAACAAACTTAGGTTGCCTATTGTTCCCTAATGGGGTATTGTCCTAAGCATCTCCAATACCAAGGGCAATGAGGCTTCAAGCACCTAGACAAATATACCTCCTCCCGGGTCTGCTTGGATTGACTTTGGGCATTATTAAAACAGTGACGAGATTTTTTACATATTAATTTCCTTTATGCCGGCAGGGGTTCGAATTTTTAATTTTTGTTAGAGCACGTTTTAAATTGGGATGCAAATAGCCATCCTCTTGCTTGAGGGCACCGTTTCTCTTGATGTCATGGAAATATAGCAACCCCTTTCATTTACTTCACCGGAGCCTTCCCCCGTAACTTTCTGACGAGAAGTTAGGCCAGGAGATGGAACCCATTATACTTCTCTATCAAAATTTGACCACTTTGCGTGTCAGTCACCGTGGAAACTTCCTCTCGGATTACTGTTCAGCGGAAAGGTCGATCGATGGGATGCAGCCAACCAAACCTGTCCATAAAGCGACTCTAAGTAGGTTTGGTATGCGGACGAAAATTTTAATTACATTTGTTTTGTTGACAGCCCACGTTCTATTCGCTGAATTTAGTGATTAGTTGAACTACTAACTCTTCTTAAACATTTTTTATTTGCTTCACGAGCAACGTGAGCCTGACTTGTTCCACCGTCGACGATCCAAACAAAATGAATCACACTCGTGCCTTAATCGAACCTGAAGTGGTACCTACAAGATCGCTTATTTTGAATCCGGCGTTAAATCAAATCGATGTGATTGCAACTCCACAGAAGTCGAACTGGTCGATTTGATTCTGATCGTCTTTTTAGTGCTCGAATCTTTACCTTGACTTAATTTGGGATGCTCATGTCAGTACTTGAACTTAGTTGGCTATGTCCTAAACGATATTGAAAAACTAATGAATGAAAACCTTATGTTTCCTATAAGATTTCAAGTATTTGGAGAGTGAAAACCTACTGTTTGTTATTAGATCTCTGCTGTCGTTCTGAGAAGGAAAACCATGTGTTTGTTATGAGGTCCCGGAATTTGGTTGATGAATGAAAATCTAATATTCGGTAAGACATTTCTGGTGCTGGTTGGGGAGTGGGACACGAAATGATTGTTATGAGATCTCGGGTGCTGCAGGGTGGAAGGAAGCTTAATATTTGCTATAGATCTCTGTAATGACACAAAGAATGAATGATTAAGGGCTGTTGTGAGATCATTGCTATCTCATGGAGTATGAATCCTTAGTACTTTTATTGGATCTCTCTTTTTGCACGGCGATAAAGAGAAAATGTTTGTTACATGATCTCAAATTCCACACGGAGAATATTAACTATTGTTTGTCGTGAGATGTTTTTTGTCGTTTGGAGATGGAAACATTGAAACACTTGACATCCATCATAACATTCAGTTTAGGCTGACAATTCCTAATTTAATTCTATATTTGGACTGTTAAGTCCTGAAACGCTTCAAGTCTTCGAATATTTGAGACTGAAAGTTACAAATTAGTTACTAGAATGTTGAACAAACTTTCACAGCATATCCTCAACGGAAAACTTTTTAATGACGACCTCAGAGTGCCTCAGTGTTCACCTGCAACGCAATCAACCAGGCCGAGTATTCTACTGCAGCGGATTCTCGTTAGCAATTGGTTGGAACACGTCCAGCTTGGGGCGCAGCGGGCCACTCTTATGGATGGAGGGACAACATTGAGACCAGAGAAGTGGCTGGGCGCTAACCTTTGGATAATCGTTGTTAATGACATGTTTACTCACTATTGCGTAATCGTTGTTAGTGACATGCTTACTCACTATTGCGTATTCGTTGTTTATGACACGCGCACTCACTATTGCGTAATCGTTGTTACTGACATGCTTTCTTTCTATTGCGTCAGTGACGTTAATGAGAAGCTCACGAACTATTGCGTATTTGTGGTTAGTGACTTGCTAATTGCAATACTTACGCTGTTTATTGTTAGAGAGAATGGAAGGTATTACAATCTAATGAAGGAATTCGTGATCAGAGCACACGATGCTCTGCCGCTCGCGTTTGTCCCACACAAAGTCTTACGTTGACACCCCAACACATATTATGCAAGTATCAGACCGGCGAGATCAAGTGAACTAGAGTACAAGTGAAAGTACTACTACGACAGAGATGTACTACTACGACAGAGATGTACTCAATCATCCCATACTAGTTCATGAGTCGTAATTAATGCATTACGTATTGGACGACGTAAATAGTTCTGAGTAGCTTAACATCACATAGTTCGACCAAGCCATGCAGCAGCAGGTACTCACAAAGGGGTATTTGAGCTGCAGCAAGGTCATCTCCTCCTCCTTGAATGTGAGTATGGGCACTGCCGACACGTTGGTGTCGTTGAACTGGGCGTAGCAGAGCAGGCCGCCGTCTGGACTGATCCAGAGGGCAGACCTCTGACGCAGCACGTACTCTGGAGAGGCAAGGATATATGTAGAGTTATGATAACAGAGTCTGCTTATGGTCACAACAGCTGGGTATTGTAATTGTAGCTGGCTATGGTAAATGCAACGGGTTATTGATATTGTACCTGGTTATGGTAACTGTAACTGGTTATGGTAATTGTAACTGGTTTTGGTAATTGCAACTGGTTATTGTAATTGTAACTGGTTATGGTAATTGTAACTGATTATTGTAATGTACCTGGTTATGGTAATTGTAACTGGTTATTGTAGTTGCAACTGGTTATGGTAATTGCAACGGGTTATTGTAATTGTACCTGGTTATGGTAACTGTAACTGGTTATGGTAATTGTAACTGGTTATGGTAATTGTAACTGGTTATTGTGATTGTTACTGGTTATGGTAATTATAACTGATTATTGTAATGTACCTGGTTATGGTGATTGTAACTGGTTATTGTAATTGTTACTGGTTATGGTAATTGTAACTGATTATTGTGATTGTACCTGGTTATGGTAATTGTAATTGATTATTGTAGTTGCAACTGGTTATGGTAATTGCAACGGGCTATTGTAATTGTACCTGGTTATGGTAATTGTAACTGGTTATTGTAATTGTAACTGGTTATTGTAATTGTAAATGGTTACGGTAATTTTAACTGGTTATGGTAATTGTAACTGGCTATGGTAATTGTAACTGGTTATTGTAAATGTATCTGTTTAGGGTAATTTAAACTGTTTTTGGTAATTGTAACTGGCTATTGTAATTGTAACTGTTTATGGTAATTATAACTGGTTATTGTAATTGTAACTGGTTATGGTAATTGCAACGGGTTATTGTAATTTTACCTGGTTATGGTAATTTCAACTGGTTTTGGCGATTGTAACTGGTTAATGTAATTGTAACTGGTTTTGATAATTGTAACTGGTTATTGTAATTGCCCTGGTTATGGTAATTGTAACTGGGTTTGTAATTGCTACTGGTTATGTTAATTGTAAGTGGTTATTGTATTTGTACCTGGTTGTGGTAATTGCAACGGATTATTGTAATTGTAACTGGTTATGGTGATTGTAACTGGTTACGGTAATTGTAACTGGCTAGGGTAATTGCAACTAGTTATTGCAATTGTAACTGGTTATTGTAATTGTAACTGGTTATTGCAATTGTAACTGGTTATGTTAATTGTAACTGGTTATCGTGATTGTACCTGGCTATTATCATTGTAATTGATTATTGTAATTGTAGCTGGTTATGGTAATTTTAACTGGTTTTTGTAATTGTACCTTTTTTTTAATTGTCCCTGGTTATGGTAATTGTAACTGGTTATTGTAATTGTAACTGGTTATGGTAATTGTAACTGGTTATGATAATTTTAACTGGTTTTTGTAATTGTATCTGGGTATGTTAATTATAACTGGTTAGGGTAATTGTAACTGGTTACGGTCATTGTAACTAGTTACGGTCCTTGTAACATTTTATGGTAATTGTGACTGGTTACGGTAATTGTAACTGGTTATGGTAATAACAACTAATTATGGTAACTGTAACTGGTTACGGTAATTGTAACTGGTTATGGTAATTGTAACAGGTTTTGGTAATAGTAACTGGTTACGGCAATTGTAACTGGTCATGGTAATTGTAATTGGTTATGACAATTGTAATTGGTTATGGTAATTGTCATTAGTTATGGTAATTGAAACTGGTTACAGTAATTGTAACTGGTTATGGCAATTATAACTTTTTACGGTAATTATAACTGGTTATGGTAATTGTAACTGGTTATGGTAATTGTACTTGGTTACGGTAATTTGAACTGGTTATGGTAATTGTAACTGGTTATTGCAATTGTAACTGGTTATGGTAATTGAAACTGGATACGTAATTGTAACTGGTTATGATAATTGTAACTGGTTATTTTATTAGTAACTGGTTATGGTAATTGAAACTGGTTATAGTAATATTAACTGGTTATGGTAATTGTAACTGGTTATGGTAATTGTTACCGGTTATGGTCATTGTAAATAGCTACGGTAATTGTAAATGGTTATGGTAATTGTAACTGGTGAATGTAATTGCAAAAGGTGGGTAATATAATCTGTCTTAGGGAGTCTCATTTGAGTCTGGTGCTTGCGACATGCTGTGGCATTATATTTTGGTTATGGTTATAGTAAATGGTTATAGTAGTGTGGAAGGCTCCGCAGCGCCGTATTTACTTGTAGCCGCCTGTGGCATAGACTAAGCATAAGACGAGTAATAAGTGCAATTTAAAAAATGTTATAATTGTCATTTTTCACTTCCTCGTCGGATGAGTGAAAGAGCATTAAATCAGACCGAAAGAGCTGGGCATCTGAACTGGGCCGGACGGATTATGTGATGTAGATTACGGAAAAATACCATACATGAATACCATATCACCTGTTTCCATGTGATGTTGTTAGTCGATCTTGAACTGTACTAACGTTTCAGGTTATATATTAATACACTGAATCAACATAGCTAATTTATATTGTATAATCTACTGTATACGCTAACTGTCTGCCCTACTGTCCAAACAATCTACTGTATACGTTAACTGTCTGTCCTACTGTCCAAACAATCTACTGTATACGCTAACTGTCTGTCCTACTGTCCAAACAATCTACTGTATACGCTAACTGTCTGTCCTACTGTCTAAATAATCTACTGTATACGCTAACTGTCTGTCCTACTGTCCAAACAATCTACTGTATACGCTAACTGTCTGTCCTACTGTCCAAATAATCTACTGTATACGCTAACTGTCTGTCCTACTGTCCAAACAATCTACTGTATACGCTAACTGTCTGTCCTACCGTCCAAATAATCTACAGTATACGCTAACTGTCTGTCCTACTGTCCAAACAATCTACTGTATACGCTAACTGTCTGTCCTACTGTCTAAATAATCTACTGTATACGCTAACTGTCTGTCCTACTGTCCAAACAATCTACTGTATACGCTAACTGTCTGTCCTACTGTCCAAATAATCTACTGTATACGCTAACTGTTTGTCCTACTGTCCAAATTAGCTTGGCATTCTAATTTGTGGACAAGCTTTTGATGATAATTTGACGTTCCAGTTTGTCAGGCAACAGAAAGAATTAGTACTGATTATGGATAAAATAACCTATATATTTTGATTTGGCACTGGACGGCAAGTAGGACCTTGCAAACAAATGAAGAAATTTTGAAATGTATATACTCGCTACACGTTATTCGTAACTGAATCATATATCATTGTAATCTCCTTGATAGCATGAATGATATCAAAGCATCTTCTTCACACTAATCCCAAATCACAGGTTAAAATGATCATTCAAAACAATCACCGGATGTGCGCTTGAAAATTGCTCTGTGATGTGAATTAACTTTTGAATGAAGTACCGAAAATATTTAGCGCATCGTGAACAGCGTTCACGATAACTGTTATAGTTGAAACGATCCAAGCTGCACTAGTTGAAATGCTCCTAGCTGTACTAGTTGAAATGCTCCTAGCTGTACTAGTTGAAATGCTCCTAGCTGCACTAGTTGAAATTCTCCTAGCTGCACTAGTTGAAATGCTCCTAGCTGTACTTGTTGAAATGTTCCTAGCTGCACTAGTTGAAATGCTCCTAGCTGTACTAGTTGAAATGCTCCTAGCTGTACTAGTTGAAATGCTCCTAGCTGTACTAGTTGAAATGCTCCTAGCTGTACTAGTTGAAATGCTCCTAGCTGCACTAGTTGAAATGCTCCTAGCTGTACTAGTGGAAATGCTCCTAGCTGCACTAGTTGAAATGCTCTTAGCTGTACTAGTAGAAATGCTCCTAGCTGCATTAGTTGAAATGCTCCAAGCTGCACTAGTTGAAATGCTCCTAGCTGCACTAGTTGAAATGCTCTTAGCTGTACTAGTGGAAATGCTCCTAGCTGTACTAGTGGAAATGCTCCTAGCTGCACTAGTTGAAATGCTCTTAGCTGTACTAGTGGAAATGCTCCTAGCTGTACTAGTGGAAATGCTCCTAGCTGCACTAGTTGAAATGCTCCTAGCTGTACTAGTGGAAATGCTCCTAGCTGCACTAGTTGAAATGCTCCTAGCTGTACTAGGGGAAATGCTCATAGCTGCACTAGTTGAAATGCTCCTAGCTGCACTAGTTGAAATGCTCCTAGCTGCACTAGTTGAAATGCTCCTAGCTGCACTAGTTGAAATGCTCCTAGCTGCACTAGTTGAAATGCTCCTAGCTGCACTAGTTGAAATGCTCCTAGCTGCACTGTATCAATGTCGAAATAAAAGTATGTAATCAAACTAGACTAGCTTTACCCATCTAAAGAAAGATGTCTAAATCCAACGTGTGACGAACAAGGCAGTCGAATGATGTCAGACTTGATGGGAGTCTGCATTAGGAACTTTCCATTGTCGAAGGATGGGAATCGAAGATGATAGCAGCCTACAGTTCCTGATTATAATAATGCTTCACTCCTGCCATTTATAGACAGCATTGAAATAAATGTGATCTGATTCTCAATGATGGAGTAATGGATATTCACCTCCTAAGTTTACGCATCACTAACCGCTAATGTGAAGTCCTCTTCAGTTGACACATCATTAACCGCTAATGTGAAGTCCTCTTCAGTTGACACATCATTAGTCCCAAGACGGCGTAATCCTGACGCTTCAGCACCCCATTAGTGCTGCTCTTCAAAGGCAAATCTCTACTTTACCTCATGACAAAATTGCTCAGCTGTTCCCTAAGGAATCAAAGCCCATGATCTTGCAATTAGGGCCTTCTGACGTAGGACTGAGAGATATGTTGGGAAAGCCAACTTAGGGCAGGAAAGCGAAGCAGGAAGATAAGAAGGAAGGAGGAGGAAGAAGAAGAGGAAGACGAAGAAGAAGAAGAAGAAGAAGAAGAAGAAGAAGAAGAAGAAGAGGGAGAGGGAGAGGAAGGGGAAGAAGAAGAAGAAGAGGAAGAGGAAGAGGAAGAGGAAGAGGAAGAGGAAGAGGAAGAGGAAGAGGAAGAGGAAGAGGAAGAGGAAGAGGAAGAGG
>SDVV010037630.1:0-10817 GCA_016164225.1 Gammarus roeselii
ATAGATATATATCAATGTACGACATCATAGATCAAATATCAATTAATGCAAAATGGATTGCCATACACTGCCAGATGCATCAATACCTAACCTATCCTAATCTAACCAATAGCTATGTAGTTTCATTCAAGTTTGATGTTTATGAATAGTATTGATATGTATGAATCTCTCAACTAGGGCTGTATATTTAACATATTATTAGCAGTTTGAATAAACTTATCTAATTTTTATCCAGCAAATATAATTTTGCAGATGTTTAGGTTCCAGAATTTATCAATATCTTTATTACATGTCTGGATAAGACTCAGCATGTTGGTTCCAAAAGAACAAATTCACTTCATTTGTTGCAATTTTGTTATTTTGGATCAGTTATACGCGATGTTAGGCTCAAAGATCTGGTCAATCTGACCCAACTTAACAATTATTTATATATTTTTTCATTCAGGTTTAATGGTTATGTACGGTATTAAGTCATTCTGTTATGCGATGTACGTTTCAAATTTCTCCGCATGGTTATATTTTACGTAGCTTTTATTTTAATATCTCACACCAGGTACACACATAAACACTTTGTACGCATATACAGGATCGAAGACATCACCTGTGTCGGTACTGTCTCGGTACCATGTAGGGATTTACACACATTTGCACTAATATACAGGATCGTTCAACATCTGTATCGTTTCACTATAGATCTGTGATGTAATGACTACAGTCAATAGAAATCTATATTATAAATCATGTTAAGCTAAATAATTAGCAATTCAGATATCAATATACGATGACACAACCAAAATAAAACCGAATCAAAACCAAAACAAAACGAAAACAGAATGAATTTAACAATGTCAGAGACGTTAATACCTAACCTAACCAATCACACCAAGAAGTACATATTTCATGCTTATAAATTTTAATTATTCAGGGATTTATTCACTATGCATATCTAATCGCTTCACATGGTTCTATTTTACGTACCTTTTTAATACCACACACACCAGGTACACACACTGACACGCGTTGTACGCATATGCAGGGCTGGTCACGGCATATTGTAGTAGTTTTTTTAGGGTCGGTACCGGCAGCATGTAGGCATTTACACACATTTGTGCAAAAAGGGCTCCCATACACTGCCAAATGCATTAATACCTACGCAACCTAACATAACCATCTTAACTAATAATTATGTATTTGCATCCAAGTTCGATAGTTATGTATTATATTTTTTATTTTTTTTACCAGGAATACATATCAAGTTCCCTCCACATGGCTCTATTTTACGTATTTTTTTGTAATATCACGCACAATGTAGACACATACACACATTTGTATGCACACACAGGTGCGGTTAACATCTGTAGCATTTTTACCTTTGATCTGTGATTTTTTCCGTTATAACAAACATCCCTACTTGTGTTACAAGATATTTAATGGGGATCAGCTTCACGGTATGTCAGGTTAAAAGAACTAATCATCCTAACCTAACCTAACCTAACCTTTTCTAATCAATAATCATGTATTAGTGATTGAATTTTAATGCTTACATATGATTTTACGAGTATGTATGTGCATGTGTATGTTCAAGCGTATGCACGTGTAAATGAGTAAGAAAAAGTATGACAAAATTTAAAATTCAATACAATTTTCAAATTCAAAATTTCAATAAAATTTCAAATTTTTCGACGCCCGGACAAAGCCAAGTCGGTCGAATGAAGTGATAACTTGGCTACTAAAGAAAGGTCCGGGCGTCAAAAATGTTGTAATTATATTGAAATGCTGAATTTAAAATTGTATTGAAATTTAAGTTCTGTTCTTTTTTTTCTAACTCATGTACACGTACATACGCTTGAACATACACATGCACATACGTAAACAGCCCTATACATGTATATACATACATACACAGTTAATTACCAAGGCGAGCGATGATAGGCCTGATGTTCTGCAAACAAAGCATGTAATCGCATTGTAATAGCTAGCTGCAAGCCCAGATTGGAGTCAGTGTTCCGTTGAGTGTAAGTGGAGCAGGACGGCTCGTCCTCAAATAGACAACAATGAAGGTTCACGTGGCAAAAATTAGTTTACGTGTTTTTTAAGAAGAAATCTCCGAAGATGATATGAGTCGGATCGAACAAATATTGACTGGTGTTGAAAATAACAGTTATCTCAGAATGGGTAAAACAAAAATAAAAAAAGTGGGAGATACCATTCATATATGGATGAAGGAAAAAGGAAGTCGGCTTTGGGTAACTAATGTCGACGGGTTACAGTCGTATGCAACAAAGTTCAAGAGAAATACGAAAGCTAATCTCGGAATTTATATGATCGAAGTGGAAAATCATCATCATGACTGTAATAAAGCTGGGGTAGTGGAAAACAAATTGTACCAATGAACAAAATAAAATCTGGATCGTATGCAACAATTCCTCAATGATGAAGATCAGAATGAATTTAAATTGGAGAAGTTTCGAATAATCAAGGTTCAAGAAGGAGAGGCACTACATTTGTGGACTCACAGGAAGTGAACAGCCTCGGTATTTGCATCAAAGATATGATATAATATACGAAGGATTTTGAGAGGAAACTGAAATATAGTGATGATGGGTATGGTTAGATGTACGAACCATGTTGTTTCCAATCAAAAAACGAGGTAGATGGTATTGATGATGCCAACAGGATATGTAATTAATACTATATATAATAGACCATGTAAACCTTCAGTTAAAGGTACCATCGAATTGTCGAAATCAGTAGAAGAAATGTTTTTTGGTATGAAACGAAGCTCAAAATGTTGCTCATGACAAATTTAAAATTGCAATAAACCTATCTTGGGGGGTGAATGATCTAGATGTGTTACAGATTGGTTGGATATAAATCAGAGTCTGATCAGATCTTGCTCAGTCAAGTTTGTGATTCTGTTTTGGGAGGATGAGGTATAGCTTGAGACATCGTTTGTTCGAAAGTAATTTGATACCAGGGGTCTGTAATCTGTGCAAAAAGAAATAAAATTGAATAAACATAATTACACGAGGAATGTGAGGCGACATCTGAAACGAAGTCATCGTCATGAATAAGAAAATTATAGGGAAAAAAAGGCAAACACAGACGTGCAAGTCGTCAAAGGATGAAGTGTCAGGAGATTTTGAATTACATGTGGTAGGCATAGTATGAGACGGAGTGTTCGTTTGTGTGAAACTGGATACAGATATAAAATACTTGTAACATTCAAACCATCTAAGATTTAAAATCTGGCCCCTCTGCTAACTGATTTGGGTCGAGAGTGACCACGAAGTCAGGAGAATTAGGTGTGAAATTTATAAAGAAACATGTGGAGGGATTCATATGTATATTTCAATGACTGAATATCATACATAAGGTTAGGTTAGGTTTTTGATGGTTGTGAATAACATGTATTAGTGATGTAGAATTGTGTCTAATCAAAAATCAAGAATCATATGAAATTAGCTATAACAATCAAACAGCGATGAGATTACATAAGGAAATGGATGAAATTTACTAGATCAAAGTTGGAAGTGTGTAACAATAATGCAAAGGATAGATTAAAATGTAGAGTCAAGTGGATACAAGAGTTATGCATCAATCCTAAAACACTGAAAATCATATGTAAGCATGAAAAGTGAATCGATAATACATAATTCTTGGTTAGAAACGGTTAAGTAAGGTTAGGATGATTAGTTCTTCTAACCTAAGATGCCGAGAAGCTGATCCACATCAAATATCTTGAAACGCAAGTAGGGATGTTTGTTCGAATGGAAAAAAAATCACAGATCGGAGGTAGAAATGCTACAGATATTAACCGCACCTGTATTTGCATTCAAATGTGTGTAAGTGTCTACATTGTGTGTGATATTAAATAAATAAAAAGTGCGTAAAATAGAGCCATGTGGAGCGAATTTGATATTTATATCGCAAAAATATACTGACTAAATATATATAATCCATTACTATCGAACTTGAATGCAAATACATAATTGTTGGTCAAGATGGTTAGGTTAGGTTGCCTAGTTATTAATGCAACTGGCAGTGTATGGTAACCCTTTTTGCACAAATGTGTGTAAATGCCTACATGTTGCCGGTACCGACCCTAAAAAAACGACTGCATTATGCCGTGACCGGCCCTGCATACGCGTACAACGCGTGTATGTATGTGTTCCTGGTGTGTGTGGTATTAAAAAGGTACTTAAAATAGAACCATGAGGAGTGATTTGATAAGGAAAACGAATAAATCCCTGAATAAATACAATTTATAATCATACAATTTGTATTTCTTGGTGTGATTGGTTAGGTTAGGTATTAACGTATCTGACATTGTTAAATTAAATTTGTTTTCGTTATGTTTTGGTTTTAATTTGTTTTTTTATTGTGGTTGTTAAACAATTCTGTGCGTGCTTTTGTGGACAAGGAGTGTATATGGTTTCATAGAGGATGTGGAATGAATAACACTAGTATACACTTTAACACTTTAATGCAGAGAGGCACAGGATTTGTTTAATCAGAAGGTTCTTTCAATATAGTTAAGTCAAGACAATTAAGGTCAACGACTAATAGGTTTTATGTCAGGACTTAGAGGTGCTCTTAAGACACCTAGGATGTATCTCTCATACTCTGATATGGACAAAAGTGTGAATTTAAGAGGGGTCTCAATACAGTCCTACACGCGACACAAGGAGCTAGGCTGGAGGGACGTGACAGTCTCCTCTCACTCTGATCTAGTCTGAGTGGGTACGCTTGATGCTTGCATATATACTACGCATGAGCAGTGGTGCGCGGTGAAAGTCCGGGGATACTGTGAAAGTAGACCTTGGTGGCCGGGCCACGGAGAAATGACCAGGGCTCTAAGTGGGCCACAAAGGTAGTAAGTTATCTAAGTTAATACCAATGATGTCTGTACTGATGCGGGGAGAAATGTTTCTCGACACCATAAGTTCAGACTTTGATTACCCTAATCTAATCGCGGCTCTAGGCCATCTGCACGTTCTAGAAAGCAAGTAAGCAAGTAAGGAGCGTCTTAACACATAGTAGGTGTCTGCAGCTAGCGGAGGCGAACATCTGGTGCGGTTCGGACTATAGTTAATGAGGCTGACTCACAGCGGGGTATTAAAGTGAACAATTACATTAATTCCTAAAACAAGGTGGTTACAAGTATAGATGCTAACTGCTATGCTAAATATTCGTATAACTATTTATGTAGTATTAGCCTATACTTCTAACACTGCTCTCCCCTACGCGAGAAGCGTAACCGGAGGGTGCGCTTCTGTACGCTCGGCCACTTCAGAGGGGTCTAGGATGGTTCTGGCTGAGAAGTCTTGGGTGCACAGTTTTCTGACGTCGGCCAGAAAAAATGGGAAGTTGTTTTCGCCCAGGTCAGAGGTGAGCGTTCCCAGGGTGTGGTGCAGTCGCCAGCTGTATTCTTTGGACTGGAGGCAGCAGCATCGGTCTCGAGGGCGGTTGGCGATGATGCCAAGGGCGTCGAGTTCTCATGGTTTAGGGAAACGAGAAAAGTGCATACAATTGTTAGTAGATGGACATGCTAGAATTGAAATAACTAATGGCTAGTCATCCTAGCGCGCTCCGTCTGTTAAGGTAATCATTAGTGAATTATTTACTTTACTTTTACTTTACGTTAAATAGAGTATTTCACTTTACTTGTGGAGAGTTCATTGACTCGTTAAAGCAAGATTGATCACTCGTATCACAATTCACAACAAAGTTCAAACAAGTACCATGGCATTACGCAAATTAGAGAGAGGTATTAGCTTCAATCGTATCTAGACAATGGTGGGTACAAGGTTGGAGTCACAGCTGTAGAGAGCATCATAAGATCAGTATTAGTGCTGGCATTCGAGACTGAGAGATGATTAGGAGAATTCTGAATATCCGGGTATCCTTTCTCTGTTGTCAGCTTGGGCAGCGTTAATATCCTACGTTGGACAGTGTTCTGGAGGTTGTGTTTTCTATCTCGAATAGAGTTTCTAACAGAGCGTAAGTGGTCGCTAAGTCTTAGCTCGTTTCTGGTAGATCTTAAGCTTGTTCGTAGTCCTTGAAATTTGTTTCGGAGTAAGCGTTCTTCTGAAGGCTCACGATAGTTCTTTTTGTGCCTAATCCATTTTATTATAAAGAAAGCTATGAAATGGAATGTATTATGACAAATGTAGTCAGCACTGTTTGTGCATATATAGAATAAGAGGCTACCTGTTCCAGGTTCAAATTATAGTAGGGAAAGTCTACAGTAAATTTACCGTTATTAGTTACTCCTTTGATGAGTTCACGTAGACTTTCGTGTACGGCACTACTAGTATTTACGTCTACAATCAGTAAGGACGTTGAGTCTAAAACATAAGTCGTATTTGAAATTAAATTCAGGGATTCGATAGTTAAGGTTTGTTTCGCGGACCATAAGACTTTCGCTGTCTTTGTGTCGCAAGATAGGGGAAACTTATGGAGACCTACTAAGGTATCTCTAGTATGGTGGTCGGGGCACTCAAAAAAGTAATTTAGTGGGCTCAGAGAAGTAGACTAATCGATGTTGGTCAGTTTCAATTACAACAGTGTCAGATGATATTCCTATCTTCTTATAGTTACATACCTGGAGCATTGCAGACGTATTTTGTCTGAACGCTTCCCACTCGCATGTCGAGTGTAGATCGTTATAGATGGGTTCGACGATTAACAATAAGTGGCTGTCCGCTAACACGGAATACATATTGCTTCTATCGGAAATGATATAAGAGTGGTTGGAACGTAATAGGACGTTTCTTAACTCCGGGATGACCAATGACGCATTGTCAATCGTAAGAGGGTGTGCTATTAGCGTGTATACGTCGTAAGTTTCTTTAGATGCTAAGGGTATCACCATAAGGTATTTGTGGTGACCTACTCGTTGTATTTGCAATATTTTAACTATCTAAGCGAGTTGATAGCGGTGGATTTCGACCGGAAATTCTAACGAGGGGAAGGATAAAAGGCCTTCAGCGACGATTCGTTCTAAGAAAGGTAAGTCTAATAATTCGGGATTTAAGATCCCTTCTTCGAGTAACATTACGGTTACTTCACCAGCTTTAAAGGTGTTCCGTATGTCGGTTATGCTATCTCCGAGTTGTTCTAGGTTCCATTGGATAGCAGAGTGTAGGTCGGCAATTGCTTGCGCTTCGACTAATTTATCGAGTATCATTTTAACCCGGTCGAAAGAATCAGAGACATTTTTACTAAGCATGTCTATTCGCTCATTAGTTACTTTCAGCAACTTGTTTTGCTTCTGGACGTTACTATTTCGAGTAGCGATGTTATCTTTGTCCTGATTGCCGATATCAAAGATTTTTGATGGTAACAGACTACCTAGAAATCCTATACCTAGGCCAAATACAAAGGGGCTCCTAGCTTCATTTTCATTTTGGCGTACAGGTCTAGCCTGAGACAAGTAATCAAGAAGAACGAGAGATGTATTAATGCTAGTTACATTAACATTGGTTATAGACTCTTCGAAGTGAGTGTCATTAAAAGTAAGATCAGTAGCAAGCGTGTTGAAATTAGTTCTTATTCTAGTGTATCCACTTAGGCCAGCTTGTTTCAGATTGTTCCCTGTGGCGGTGGCTTGTGCCTTAAAGAGTCGGTAAGTTTCCCACAATTTGGATCCGCGGCCAGAACAGACCAGGAGATCAGTTATATAGTTAATTTGGGTTAGGTAGTTAGTTTCTAGCTGGAGAGCCAGCAACGAATTTCTATTGATTTGGTTAGTCGTGGCTCCTTTCAGTCTTAATTTGGATAATACCTTGGCCACTTGTATAGCCACGTTCATATCTGACACGAAGCGTGAACAGGTGTGATTTATTACATCTAGATTAATACGGGACAGAAGAAACGCACCAGGAGTCCTTGCTTGACCCGTCCATTGGGTCACGGAAGCTGGGGGCGGTTTGTCCCATTCTGTGTTGCGTAGGCTGTCGTCCCATCGCAGTGGGTTTGCGTGTACAGTGAGTACAAGAGCCACCAGCGTAGCGGCTGTCAGCCCCATAATACGAGGGGTGACCTGTAACAGTACATTGTCGTTAGGGCAACTATAGAACAACAGCTTAGGGTTAGTAACTAACTCCTATAATTCGCATGTTAGTAGAAACAGTTTATATTCTCGACAAGTAGCTTGCGAGCCGTTCGCCTTAATTCTAATTGAATAATAGTAAACACAAAGGTTGGTACAGTGCTGTTTTACACAGTGTACTAAATACATTCATAGCACATCTTGTTAACTCAAGAGTTGGGTTGACAAGTTCGTTGACGGGACTGGACGGCGTTGCGTCTGTTCTCTCGGGCGGCCAGCATGGTGGCAGGGCAGTTGACCTTGGCCTGGAGTACAGTTAGTGGCGACGGGCTTCCCTGTGAGGCTGCACTCGCCGCGGCGGTGGAATCGGTTTGTCCTGTAGTCGTCCATGCGTTGATGCAGGTACCGTTGCAAGGTCGTCGGCAGTGCTGGGCACTGGGGGAGAGTGCGGCTGCATCTCTATGGCTTGCGCGTTCCTTCTAATCACAATGTAGTCGGGGTGTACTATGAAAGTTTTTTCAGTGGCAACTTCTTGCAGTTCCCATGCGTTTCCTTTTCGTTGCTTTACGATAAACGGTCCGCTAATAGGCAAGTCCAGCTTTTGTTTAGGGTGAGGACGGTGTTTGTCTATTTTAGCGTAGACTCTTTGACCAATTTCAATGATTTTCTCCTTTCGGTTGATGTTAGTGTAATCAGTGTAAGCACTTTGAGCGTCTAGAAGTTTCTTGTGACAGTGCTGGCGGATATCAGCTTTTCGTCTCATATGTTGTTGGAGTTCATCTTCCGAATAAGATAGCTTAGGAGGAGTAAGGGTTATAGAGGATGAGTCAAATCCGAATAAAGCATAAAAGGGTGATTCGTGGATGCTTGAGTTGAAGGTGTTATTTATGGTGAGTTGAATCACGGGTAGTAGTTTGTCCCAATCGTTGAGAGCCAGTTGGCTCGTGTAGATCCTTAGCAATTTGTTTACCTCGCGATTTATTCGCTCGGCGAGACCTTGGGAAGCTGCATGATACGGAGCAATTTGGACCTTCTTAGTGTTGTAATATTGGAGAAAGTTGGACATCTTTTCAGATGTATACTCGGGGGCGTTATCGGTTGAGTACGTTACTGGAACCGTAGTTCGAAATGACTTGGCGTAACGCGTTAATTATAGAGTCAGTATCTTTATGCTTTAGTGGGAAAAGGATTGTATACCTAGTGGTGTAGTCTCTAAATGTTAGTATGTATTGATTTCCTTCTTTAGTGACACGGAGGGGACCTAGAATATCTGAAGATATGGTGTGGAACGGTCTTATTGGAATGGGATACTTTTTTATGGGGACGGATTTTGGCGTTTTCTTTGCTAGAATACATAGATCGCAATAGTTCGCAATCGTCACAAAGAGTTTTGATCAGGGCACGCTCCTGCGCGTGATAGAAGTTTCGTACAAACAATTTGAGGGTTCGTTCCGGACCTTGATGTTCAGCAGTTGTGTCGACATGCATTAGTTTGAATGCCTGTGGCATAATTTCTGTGGGGGATATAAGGTACAAGGAACTCGTTTTTCAGGTTTCCTCGGGTTAATTCTCGTATTATGTAGATTGTTTCATTAATGAGTCGACTTTTTAATAAGATCTTAGTGGGAACAGATGATTTGTTGGTTGCATTTTCTGCATCAGATAAACGATTTTTCAACTGGTTAAATAGTTCACGACAGGAGGAATCCTTGCGCTGGGCAGTTCGTAGTTCTTGTTCCGCCCAGGGCACTTTCTCGGGAATGCATTCTTGCAGGGCAGTCTTTCAACTTTCGTTTCTCGCGTTGAGGTCGTCTCGGAACTGAGTAGCTAAGTTTTCCGTAGTACTATGAGTGACGGGTAATCGAGATAATGCGTCTGCGAAGATGTTGTCCGTTCCTGCTACATAGTGTAATTTTATGGAATATTCTTGAACTAACAAAGCCCATCGCGTTAGGCAGTCGTCTTTGGATGGTTTCCGTAGAGCGCCTAACAATGGTTGATGGTCTGTGTACACGTGAACTGGGAACATCAATATTATATCGAAGTTGTTCCAGGTCAAATACCAGTGCCAATGCCTCTTTCTTGGTTGTGGAGTAGTTTCTCTGGGCATTGTTGATGGATTTAGATACATAAGCCAATGGATGTCGAAGTCCATCGTGCTCTTGCATGAGAACAGCGCCCATTCCTGTGTTAGAGGCGTCTGTGAAGAGATGGAAATGGTTTATTATAGTCGGGAAATTTGACTATTGGCGCATTGACCAGTCTCTCCCTGAGAGTGTTGACAGAGGTCGTCTGAGTAGACGTCCATACGAAATAAACATTCTTTCTTAATAATTGGTAGAGTGGATCGGGGATTTCGGCAAACTTGGGTAGAAATATGCGAAAGTAGTTTACGACTCCGAGGAATGACTGCAGTTGTTTTTTATTCGAGGGCAGGGGCATTTTCTTGATTGCCGTTATTCGATCTTTGTTCATCGACATGCCTTCTTTAGTCATCTGATATCCAAGGAATTTTATTTCGTCTGCAAGAAGTTGCATTTAGTGATTTTAAGCTTGATTCCAGCTTCACTGAGTTTGCTTAAGACATTCTCGATCGTTTCTAGATGTTGTTTTTCACTTTTACTGAAGAGGACTATGTCGTCCATGTAAGCGAGACATTGTGGTCCTAATACATCGTACAGTACTTCGTTAATTACTCTGGCGAAGAATCCAGGGGACGATTGGAGACCGAAGGGTACTCTATTGAATTCGTACTTAGTAT
>SDVV010037631.1:0-10817 GCA_016164225.1 Gammarus roeselii
ACCGTCTATGAGGCGGCCCGACGCACGATCACAGAAGACAGGCTGGCTTCCATAGCCCCGTCTAAAATGTGGCCCGACTCACGTTCATAGCAGACAGGCTGGGGTCCATAGCACCGTCTATGATGCGGCCCAACACACGTTCACAGCAGACAGGCTGGCGTCCATAGCACTGTTTATGATGTGGCCCAACACACGTTTACAGCAGACTGGCTGGCGTCCATAGCACTGTTTATGATGTGGCCCAACACACGTTTACAGCAGACTGGCTGGCGTCCATAGCACTGTTTATGATGCTGCCCGACACACGTTTAAAGCAGACTGGCTGGCGTCCATAGCACTGTTTATGATGTGGCCCAACACACGTTTACAGCAGACTGGCTGGCGTCCATAGCACTGTTTATGATGCTGCCCGACACACGTTCACAGCAGACAGGCTGGCGTCCATAGCACTGTTTATGATGTGGCCCACACTCGTCCATATCTGATAGACTAGCGACCATATTGGAATTATTCATGTTTAGACATGAGTGCCCACTGCCACAGCCTCATGCATACGCCGCTTCGGTGCAGTCAGCTCGGTTGCAACACACTCCTTGTTCAACAGTATTGACACAGGGGCTAGACCCATGCTTGGCGGTGCTCGCTACAGATACTGGATATGGGTGATTATATAGTCTACGCACGGGCACTCAATGTTCATTATATCAGATGATATTCACCATGTTCTCAGGTGCAATAACAGGCAGTAACCTCTTCATGCGAGAAGCTCGAGTGAGATGCTGGGAGGTTGACGAGATAAGGTGTAAGTCTTATTCTTATTATTCGTAGGTATGCCATTTACCTACCACTTTTTATTGAGGGAGATACCACACGTCACTATAGATCTTTGTTCAATAATGTTCAAAATAGGTGACAAAAATAGGTGTCGTTGTTCAAGTTGGATGTTCTAAGCGTTGAAGATGAGTCGGTTCAACCGAAAAGGCATGAATCTTTTTTCAATCAATCAATTTTAGAAGTGGGTGCTGGCGGGTATTATTCCATGCCTAAAATGATATCGTCCATAGCGTGATGCTTAAGAAGAGCAGCGCTCTCTCAAGCTGGACCCGTAGTGGCCATTAATCGCAGACCCTTTATGAATTTGCAGTTTGTCACAGCAGCAGCCGAAGCAACATCCACGATGACAGCAATGACAAAGAAAATGTAACAAAGGTAGCATCAGTAGCTTCATATCAATCGTTGTGAAAGGATCGTGTGCTTCAAGGCAAGGACTCGTTATGATAGGATTTTGTGTTTTTCCTTTACAATTTTCCATAGTTTTGCTTCAGTTCCGTCACAAGAATGCATGTGTGTGCACCGTTCAGAAGAATTAAGCATCGCTAAATAATACTGCAGGGATTTTGACAATCATGCTACAGGGACCCTAATTGAAAAGTGTCTAAAATAGTCTCTAATCTATTGTATGTTATCACGTTGGGTTGCTATACCAGGCGTTAAATTCTGTTGTGCTAAAGTAAGAGCAGCCCCTGTCATATCAGCCACAAGTGGTTCCAACTACCAAACTAAGGTTGTTTCAACCTTTCCGTCCCGACCTAACCTATCTTAGAGGTGCGTGTTCTTAACCCGCGGGCAAAGGTGCGTGTTCCTAACCCGTGGGCAAAGGTACGTGTTTCTAACCCGTGGGCAAAGGTACGTGTTTCTAACCCGCAGGCAAAGGTACTTGTTTCTAACACGAGGGCAAAGGTGCGCGTTTCTAACCCGCGGGCAAAGATACGTGTTTCTGAACACACCGGCAAAGGTACGTGTTTCTAACACACAGGCAAAGGTACGTGTTTCTAACACGAGAACTTAGGTGCGTGTTTCTATCCCGCGGGCAAAGGTACGTGTTTATAACACACCGGCAAAGGTACGTGTTTCTAACCCGCAGGGTAATCGTACGTATTATTTATTCAAAAGTATTTTGCGCTGAACGAATTTTACCTGATATGACTGCATCCGGGTATGAAAATGAGGTGTTTTAAAACGGTGCTAGTTTGCGCGAGCTGATTTTTTTTAGCGCTTTGGCATGTGCGTTGAAAGATTTTAAAAGCATAAGACACTGCCCGAGTATGACAGTGACCCGTCTTGAAATGGCCCTTAAGGGCGTATGCTGAAATATTTTTAGAGCGAAAGCTGTGCTTCCAACAGGTTTTGGTGCGTAAAAAAAACACTTTTAACGTAGAACGTGAATCTGTCATAAATCCGTACCGTATTGTTCATATGCTCAGTAATTCTTCTTCACTCTTATTGTTGCTTCCGTCCCATTTTTAATTATACTCTCAATTAATACATGCGATGAGCAATATTGAGGGCAATGATCAGCCAATGAGGTCCTTAGCAAGGACTTGAAACTAGGCATGGAAGGGGAGCTACTGGGGTGAGTGATAAAGCTCTGACTGGGGAGGGGGGGGGGGGTAACTGTGTTGTCCCTGCAGAGTGCGAGGCTGGATTATCCCTGGTAGACTGTCCCAAGTCTCTTGTAAAGCAACTAAAGACTGGATTGGACGCGCATGATTGCCTCAGAGGACTCGTGTTCGATGAATGAAACTCAGACTCTACGACGAACGAAGTGTAACGCGTTCTACCGATCGCGTTACACTTTGTTCTACCACTCGCGATACAGTGCTCTATCGATCGCGTTGCACTTTGTTCTACCACTCGCGTTACACTGTTCTACCGATCGTGTTACATTTTGTTCTACCAATCGTGTTCTACTCTGTTCGATGAATCGTGTTACACTCATATCTTTAGCTCGTATTACAATCTGTTCTACTACACGTGTTACAATCGGCTAAATATCGGCTTTAGACAATCGCAGCATACAGCCACAACATCGGTGATGCTTGTAGCCATTACCTCTCAGGGACAGTGACAGTTCCCTCTAGCGTCATGTTACGACTCATGCTTGTTTGGAGGCCACTTCATTGAGGCTCACTTCAGAGGCTTAAATTAGGCATCCGAGTGTGGATCAGTTATCTTAATTGTCCTAAAATGTATGGAAACCTGTCCCCTTCTTCCTTTATAAGACAAAAGTGCTGCTGACGAGCGCACAATGTTGGCCTCCTCCTAGCCTACACAATCGTTTAACACACGGGACCAACAGTTGACACAGACGGCAATATTAAGCAGGACATTACTTTGCTATTGAGAAAAAGGAAATGATTGTATTGCTCGAGATTGAATTGGGTGCTGGCAATGCCAGCAAATTAGGTTAGTCATAACGCTTCTTATTTGATTGGCACATAGCATAGTACGACTGGTAAGTTGGGCTTATCTTCGTGTCTTGTCAACTCATGACGTAATAAGACTGGCGATTTTGGCTTAGTTTCGTGTCTTATTAACTCATGGCATAGTAAAATGCGTGGTTTGGGTTTAGTTTTGTGTCTTATTAACTCGTGGCATAGTGAGATTGGTGAGTTAGGCTTCGTTTTGTGTCTTATTAACTCATGCCATAGTAAGGTTGGTGAGCTGGGCTTCGTCTCGTGTCTTAATGCAGGCCAGTCTGATGGCCCTGCACCTCCTCTGGTGCAGGAACACCTCTTCAGTACTCACCGACGGGTGGGGCTCCCGCCGCCTTCAGTGACTTGCTGTCCTCTCTCCTCCAGCGGATCCTGGGCTGAGGGAAGCCCTTGGCCCGGCACGTCAGCGTCACGTTGTCCCGCTCCTTCACTACCATGCTGCTAGGACTCGAACCCTCGTCCGTGATCTCAGGCGGCACTGAGGGAAGACGTGGGGGAAGTGTTAGGAGAGCGGTGAGATGGGGGAGGGGGAACGTTAGGGGAGCAGGAGAGACGGAGAAAGGGAGGTGTTTGGGTTGTGGAGAGATGGTGGAGGGAGGCGCTGGGGAAGCGGAAGAGACGGATAAAGGGGAGGCATAATGTGAGAGGGAAAATGGAGAAGGGGAGGTATTAGGGAGCAGGGGTAAGGGCTAAGGTTAGGGGAGCGAGGAGATGAAGGTGTAGCGGCGCTATGGGGGCGAGAAGATTGAGAAGGGGAAGTGTTTTGGAAGCGGAGAAGACGAAGGTGGTGAGGTGTTTAGGGAGCGGATGAATTTAAAGATGGAGCCCCCCCGTTGGGAATACACTAATTTAGGGATGATAGTAAAGAATGAATTTTCGTCATGACAGGTTATGCGCTGAAAAAAAAAAACTTGAATAAAAAAACATTATTTTAAATGTTATCTGTTTCAGGCTCCAATGATACTTCTTCCATTAGTGATAATGGTACTTGTCTAATGAGGCTTTGTTGGAGATGCGAAATGATCATTTCTCTTCGATAATTTATTTTCAAAATCAGAAAAAATAATTTCAGGGGAAATATTTCGTAAATTGGTTGCAAGTGAATCAGCTAAAATTGACATTTCCATATGGAAACGAGCAATAAAGGAAAACGATTTTGGTCATGTTTTCACATCCAGCACATAATCTTATTACTAGAGGCGGACATCCTAATACTTACATCACGCTCACGAGTTGATCAGAAATAAAAGTTGAATAGGCATACACAGGCTCATGAAGCTCACCACTTGCTATTTGACTAACAATACTAACAGTTGAAACAGTGGAAACAGTTTGAAACAGTTTATTACAACAAGATTGTATAGTTTACATGTCATTTCATTTACAGTTATGATATTTCAATGTACAAAATTGCAGGCCCTATTTAAGCTATTTATAGCTTATGGGGCAACCTAATCTTACGTACTAACCTATCGAACTATCTATTCTAAAATCCTAAACATAAATGCATCATGATTTACTAAGCCTAGATACCAATTGTAATCAAAACACAGTGACAGTTAAATGCTTGACACTATTTGACAAAAGAGTCCTATAATCATTGAAAGAATGAAACTTCAAAAACACTGCAAGGTTTTTGAGCTGGTAATTCATTTGCTTCTAATAAAGTTACAAATTCAAATACGATTGAGAGACGGCGAGAACAAAATAAAACGATTAGTGAATTACTGTTGGGCTGGTAAGATGATAGGTGTAACTCTTTCAGTCTTGAGTTGAAGATTGTTAGGGAATCATTCTGACGGTGAACAGGAGTTAGCGAGTTCCAATTTTTAACACAATTAAAGTGGACACTGGATTTGGTTTTTCATCCATTTTAACGGGGTATTACGAGGTAATTCGCATTTTTGTGTAATGGCATTGTGCACGTCCGAATATTTCCTAATTGAATTGAATATTTCTTGATCATAGTTTATGTAAAATGTTTTGGAAGTTATATTGGAGTTATATTGATCTTTCAGTTTCAGGATATTCATAGCCTAGAAATGCTGATTAGTATGGGAATAGAATGTTATGTTATTTATACATTTAATAGCTTTCTTTTGCAATATAAATATTTTACCCGTTTTTATTTTATCTATCCGTACCAGGCTTCGATTCCGTAAAATAGAAATGGCTGGAACAGAGCGAAATAAAGGATTTTAAGGACAGATTGGGGGATAAATTTTGTTCAATTTATAAAGAATGCCTATAGATTTTGACATGAACAATAAACTACAAGAACAATAAACTACACCTAGACTTGCAGGCTCTCGCAAAACTCTTCGTCTTGAATTCATCCATCGGACTCAGGTCTGTTCGCTAGATGGCAGCACCGGCATCCCTATCAAATTAAAGACATCCAAGCATTACACTTATCGTTTGTAAACACACAAACTTTTATTCGTTTAGCAGTTATTTTGTGATTTAATGCGGTAACATAAATCATTGTAGTGATAAATTAATTAAATAAAACTATAGGCCCATCGCACAGAGAGACTGCGCCTTGGCGTGGGTCACTGTCTTTACAAATACTAAAAAAGTCGTCGGAGACTTGTTACCTTGACTTCGTGTTCCGTCTCATTGCTCTTTATTTGATAACATTAATGCTATTAACCATCTCAGGGAAAATCTCCCGTTGACCCCGGGTTCTGTTTGCTGTGTTTTTCCCGACCTTGTCCCCTACTAGAGTCGCCACCGCTCGTCGCTCTTACTGCCTGTATCTGCTAAACATCTGAAACAACACGGCGACAGCAACAAGAGCCCGTACTCTCGGCCTAATACATTCGTTGAAATAATGGAGGCCGGAAGACGTTCGATCACTTGATAATGGATGGCGTGTTTACAGTTCACCGTGCCAATATGAGCCAGTTAACAAGTAGACAAATATTTGTCATGAATGTATGTATGTCTTTGCATCAAGCTGAAATTGTTTTCTTCCCGAGAATGTATGGAATGTCGTTTTTGGATAAAACAATTAGACTTCTTTTAAAGGTGTCATAGGAATATGTATATTGTTGTATCATATATTCGCGCTCGACACTATTTGAATTGTAGTTAATTAATTGTTTTCGGTTCAGACTGGGACTGTTGTCTCGAATGACTTTTCAAATAACCAATAAATATCATTGAATCAGTGCATCAAAAAAATTATTTGGTTCAAAATTTTGAATCATAGTTAGGTAGTTTTAGTTCAACTATTGTTCTATGCTTGCAGTTGCTTCTACTACGCGGTTCGAATGAACATGTACTCACGTATTACATACTTATTCACCGACTGCCCTGTTAAAGGAATTAACATTTTCTCTTGCTCGTATCCGTAGCTATGATACAACATTTTATTTCATTTGACTTCTTTTTCCTGACATGAAATGGGTTCAAAATTTTCACAAGAGAATAATAATTATTATTAATTAGTGAACAATCACAGGTACATACACAATAGCGGCATGTGCATCTTTGTGTAGTATTTTGTCTATGATATTACATATATTCATGAATACAAACATATTTAATTAGAACATCGTTAGCGTAACTATGAACATAACGAAAACTGCTGTGAGATGTCCAACGGCAGCACTTTCATTTTCCAATTGCTGCTCTGGACCGTCAACGCCATCCACGCCACCAAGCGGCTACTGGTCCGCACTAACGCCTTAACAAAGATTGATGGTGGTAAGGTGCTCGGTTACCTGTTCCGGCGGTATACTTACGATATAGCTTTGTTCGTTTAACAATATACATAATTTCATTAGGAGATGTGCGCGTCTGTTCTACTTGCTAAACAAACATAGTTATTAATAAATTCATAGTTCATGGTTCTGGAATGAGATGACAGTTGTGTGTGATGTTGAGTGTCAAATGATGAGAGTCTAATGTTGGAGGACTAATTTTGAATGACTACTGTTGAGAGACCAAGATTGAGTGTCAAATAATGAGTGCCTACTGTTGAGTGACTAATGTTGAGTGACCAAGATTGTGTGTATGTTGAGTGACTAATGCTGAGTGACACATTATGAGTGTTAAATTATGAGTTTTAAGTTACAAGTGTCTAATGTTGAGTAACTAATGTTAAATGACTAATTTTGAGTGTCAAATGTTGAGTGTCTATTGTTAGATGCCTAAGCTTAGGTGACTATTGTTGAACGACTAATGATAAGTTGAGTGATAAATGATTAGGGTTGAGTGTCAAATGATGAGTCTAAAGTGAAAGACTAAGGTTAAGTGACAAGTGTTATGTGACTAATGTTGAGTGTCATATGATGACTCTAATGTTGATTACGAGCGTCAACTATTGAGTGTCTAATGTACACGACTAATTGTGAGTGTTAAATGATGAGTGCCAAATGTTAAGTGTTTAATATTGGGTGTCTAATGTTGAGGGACTAATGTTGAACGCTGAATGATGAGTGTCAAATTTTAAGGGTTTAATGTTGGATGTCTAATGTTGAGGGACTAATGTTGAACGCTGAATGACGATTGTCAAATGGTAGGTTCCTAATGACTAATGGTAAATGTTTAATGTACTGTCTGCAATATCAAGGGTCTAATGTTTAAACCAAGCTTTGAATGACTAATGTTTGGTGTCTAATGTTGATTGTCTAACTTCGAGTGTAATGTTGATCAACACAGGTGGTGTGTTAGTGATGCCAAGTTTTGGTGGGTCAAGCCACGATTGAAGCGATTGCCAGGGCAATCCTATAATAATGGAGATATAAAGACGGAATACTGGTTGCATGATCAGGGTGTGTGTGCTCACACCAGCAACACATACTTTGTCCTTGATTCGTGGCACATGAATCACCCTACGTGTTGCAGCACATACTGCGTCCTCATTTCTGTAGACAATAGTCACCCTACGTGCTGCAGCCCATGCTGCGTCCTCATTGCTGTAGACATTAATCACCTGCAGTGTTGCCGAACATGCTGCATCTTCATTGCTTTAGACATTAATCACCCACAGTGTTGCAGCCCAAGCTGCGTCCTCATTGCTGTAGACATTAACCACCCACAGTGTTGTAGCACATGCTGCGTCCTCATTGCTGTAGATATTAATCACTTTGAAGTGTTGCAGCACATGCTGCGTCCCCATTGTGTTTGACGCTAATCACCCACAGTGTTGCAGCACATGCTGCGTCCTCATTGCTGTAGACATTAATCACTTTGAAGTGTTGCAGCACATGCTGCGTCCCCATTGTGTTTGACACTAATCACCCACAGTGTTGCAGCACATGCTGCGTCCTCATTGCTGTAGACATTAATCACTTTGAAGTGTTGCAGCACAGGCTGCGTCCCCATTGTGCTTGACACTAATCACCCAGAGTGTTTGTTGTTTCCCACACTTCATCCCCAATGCGTAACAGAAAAATGAACCCCAAGCATTGTAGCAGACACTGCGTCTACAGTGCGTGCGCAGGACACACATATCACACCCGTGGGCAGCAGCTCATGCTCTGTCCTCTACAATGTTCCTGCGTTTTTTTAGGCGTCACCGCATGAGGGGACGCACGACCAAATACTAATCTTATGGGTTGAGTGTTCGGCACCACTGCTGCAGGCGCCGCCTAACGTAGATAGATGGCCCCGCCCTATCATCGGCAGCTGACGCGCTATTGCCTGATGATGCTGCGGGACCCCAATAGGCCATTATCGTGTGCTGATGATAATAAATGATGGAATCAATTAACATGGCATGACGCAATCAACCATGTTTGCATATGGAGTATAAGCTGGCCATATTTCCGTGGCTGAACCTCCAGCGGTATAAATATTAGACGATTCTCCCCTGATAGTCAGTCACCAGATGGCGTCCAACATAGAATGGGCACGTGGGCAACTTCTCCCTATAACTTGTAGTAGCCAGAGTTATGCTATCAGGGTTAGTTTTTCCTGCAGCACTTCAGTAGCCAGGGGGCGCTACTGTAGCCGTAAATAAGTGGATTGACACACTCGGCTGTTGTTTGGCGTGAACACGCAGAGGGTGAAGTGGTTCTAATAGCACAGACATATTTGGTAATGGCTAAAATTGTCGCCAGGCTGGCCAGTGATGTTCACGATCTGGTTCACAATGCTTCTATGTTGCTCTATACTCTAGTTACATATGACGATAATATTTCCAGCAGAAAATTGATGTTTCTGGATGAAATACCACTGTACGCTGTCGAGGCCGACACGCTGTATTACTAAACAGAGAGCATGGGTGTTGACGCATAACAGGGAGACTGACACGCTGTATTACTAAACAGAGAGCATGGGTGTTGACGCATAACAGGGAGACTAACACGCTGTATTACTAAACAGAGAGCATGGATGTTGACGCATAACAGGGAGACTGACACGCTGTATTACTTAACAGAGAGCATGTGTGTTGACGCATAACAGGGAGACTGACACGCTGTATTACTAAACAAAAAGCATGTGTGTTGACGCATAACAGGGAGACTGACACGCTGTTTTACTAAACAGCGAGCATGTGTGTTGACGCATAACAGGGAGACTGACACGCTGTATTATCATGTAGTAACATATTCGATATTTTTTAACGTCTAGCGAATAAAATCATAACAGAGCATTCACTGTTTGTAATGCTGGAAAATAAATTGATTATTGCATCAAATATTTTTAAAGTTCCGGTAATTTGTCAATGCTGAGAGTTCTCTAATGTGAGCCAAACGCATGTCACGATTGAGCATGTAATATACAGTGGATGGTAGTGTGGCATACACCTTCCTCTAATCTGAGCCAAAAGCACGCAACGACTAAGAATGTAATATAAAGCGGATGGTAGTGTGGCACACATCGTCCTCTAATCTGAGTCAAAAGCACGTCACGATTGAGCATGTCATATACAGCGGATGGTAGTGTTACATACACCTTCCTCTAATCTTAGCCAACAGCACGTCACGATTGAGCATGTAATATACAGCGGATGGTAGTGTGGCATACACCTTCCTCTAATCTGAGCCAAAAGCACGTCACGATTGAGCATGTAATACACAGCGGATGGCAGTGTGGCATACACTTTCCTCTAATCTGAGTCAAAAGCACGTCACGATTGAGCATGTAATATACAGCGGATGGTAGTGTACACAGGTGAAACACATAAGAGAAGGTACACAGGCAGGTGGCAGTTTTCATCTGCTAAATCAAGATAAAACCTATATAACATCTGCATGAAGAGTCTACGGAACACAACCCCAGTGTTTCATTTAGTACTGTTCAATCACATCCTGGTTAGGAGTTGATGTGACACAGCCACGATGACTGTGCTGCATAATGATAACATTAAAATACATTGATAAAGGCATTGATAAGAAATGAGCAGCTTGCATTCTCATTAGATAACCGAAACATGACTGAAGGGAACAAGGGGTTTGTTTATGTAATGAAATACCAAAAAATAATCTGAGTGTGAAGGTGACAGAAAATGACGGTTACCACGAACAATTGTTGCAGCTTAAATCAAATCTATTACCAGCTCAGAATGCTGACGTTTTCTGTAATGTT
>SDVV010037632.1:0-10817 GCA_016164225.1 Gammarus roeselii
ACATACACATACAAACATACGTATATACATACACACATGCATACACGCATATACATACATATGCATACATATGCAAACATATATCCAAATGTATAGAAGCATACATAAACAGTATGGTTTTATTTTTTTCATTGGAAATTTATGCATAAAAGCACACAGATCTACAGATACAGATACAGACACAGATCTAAACTGCGTATTATCAAACAAAATAAAAAATGAAATCAGATTAACAATGATAATAATAATAATATAAGTCAATAAGGACAGAGCACGCTGAGGTGAAATTGCAGGATTCGGCAACAGTGCAGCCGTGTTTGAGTTGGCAGTTACCATTTGTTTGAAGACAGATACAAAGAGAGATCAGAAGAACATAGTATATGAGCTTATGTTTGTGTTTTGTTGACAGGGTGATGGTATTGATGCTCTGAGCGAGCTGGAAAATATAGTTTCGTGTTAATCGTGATCAATTGTTTGACTCTGCCTGCCCCTGCTTGCGGGCAAGCAATAGAGTGGTATATTTCTGTTTAAAAGAAGATATGGTTGCGCAATTCTGAATGTCAGCTGGTAGATTGTTGAAACTTTTTGGACCTGAAATAGTGAAGGCTTTGACCCCAATCTCTGTTCTCCTCAACTCTGTGTCAATATTATTTACATTTCTTGTTGATAGTTGATGGACCGCTTTTCGAGCTGGTCAACGCAACACCGTTTGAACAAGGAAGCTTGTTCTGAATTTTAGAAACTCGTATTGTTTCACTCAGCTCTAGTCATTCCTGATTGTTCAGTCACCCCAGTTTATTAAGAATTGATGTCACGTGATCGTTCTTTCTAAAGTTTCCATCGTGAGCTACTTTTGCGGTGAAGTTTATGCCGCGTTGAATGTTTGAGAGTAATGTTTTCGTGCACTTACCCCATATGGATGGGCAGAAGTTTAAGTGTGAAAAGATCAGAGCAATGATTACAAGAAGTCTGGACTTGAAGTTGTTTCTTCGTTCGACTGAGAAACATGAGTGCACCATTCAGCTTGGAACAGAGTTTATCAACATGATATCCAAATGTCATATTGGGATAAAGCCACACTCCTAGACTTTTGACTCTGTTGTCAAGAGGAATTTGTCTCTGTTATCAAGAAAAATTCTCGGGAACTCTCCGTGTATTTGCTTTGGATCCCAAGATAATGCACTGTGTTTTACTTGCATTAACTTTTAACCCATTTGAAGAATACCAATCATTTATGTGGGTCAGCGCTGCTTCTGCATCCTTCTTCAGCTTTTCTAATTCGTTTGTCGGTTTAACGAACAGCAATTGAACATTGTCTGCGTATAATGTAATTCTGGCATTGTCGAGAGGGATTCCACAGTTTATGTCATTGATAAACAGAATGAAGAGAACTGGTCCGAGAATCGATATTTGTGGCACCCCGAAATTTACCGGTCTTGGAGAAGAGGTTATCTTCCCATCTAAAACGACAGACTGGGACCAATACCTTAGATAGCTTTCAAACTAGAGTGTTTGGATGGTCAGCTGCATCAGTTTTTGTAGCAAAAGGTCGTGATTTACACTGTCAAATGCTTTGGAGAGGTCCAGCAGCGCGAGTAATGACAAACTGTTTTCGTCTATAGCTTTGTATACGAGTTCGGAAATTTTCAGAAGCGCATCTTCAGTAGAGGTCTTCCGTCTGTATGCATACTGACAGTCATTGACTAGGTTTGCCTCTTCTATATATAGTCAAGATGTTGACGTACAATAATCGTTTCCAAAATTTTTGAAGTTACTGGTAGGAGGCTTATGGGTCTATGATTTGAAGGGTCGTTTACCTCCCCCTTTTTATGGATAGCTTTGATTAGCGCGTGTTTACAATTTTGAGGGAAGGTATTTGTTGCAATGGATGTGTTGATGAGCAGCTGGAGATACGACAGAATAATTTCTAACCCGTCATTGAGATGCTGTAATGCTATTCCATCGTTCCCACAAGAACTTGTATTTTCAAGTGCGTAAATAGCCGTAACAATTTCCCAACTGCTTACCGGGCTCGGTGTCCACATTTGGCCCTTCTTGGTGGATGAGTCGTTTTGAAATGGAACTGTGAACTGAGTTAGCTTATGCATTACCGGTATTTCGTGAACGATCGTGGAAATTTTGTTGTGTTCGTTCATTACCTCTTCGTATGTGTGCTTTCCAACGTTAGCGAAAACCTCGTTGAATGCTTCTGTTATTTCTGCAGGGTTTTCATAATTTGAAGTATTTTTTGGTTTCTTGTGGGCACAATGTTCCCATGGATGTTCCAAGTATGCTTCGGATTGTTTTTTTACTTTTTCTAATTCAGCAAGGTGCGTATCTCTCTTTTTTTGTCAATTTGTTTTTTTACTCGTTTCCTCGTCGTTTGGCAGACCACTCGCAAGACTTTTGAAACACGCGATTCGTCGGTCAGATCCGTGCCATTTGAGTCGGTGTTATTTTTTCAGCATTTTTGTTGGCCTGACCTTTCCGAAAACTTTGAAAATATTTTGGGTTTTGTATCTCCTGATGGAGTTCAGGAGTCATCCAGCTGACTGGAGGGAGTGCAAGTTTCTTTGTGACTATTGGTGCTACTGTGTCGAGGGACGCTTCGAACGTTTCTGTGAAAATGGCTGATTGAGTATTCATATCGTCCGTATTACGCATGTTGTTGAGCAATGATACTCTGTTCCATAACTCTTGTTTCAACGAGTCTCGTGAGTAGTACTCTTTGGTTTTATACGTCCGAATGACGGGTTTCCGTTTTTCTCTACGTACAGTGATCAAGCAGCTTATTTATTCATGGTCGGCAAGAGATTCACAGACGTTGGTGTTGAGGACAGACAATTGATTGTTGGTGATTATCAGATCGAACAATGTGCTACTTTCTTTTGTGATTCTAGTTGGCTCCTCAATGAGCTGTTCTAGTTTTAGTCTTTTAATAATTGAGCCCAATTTATTTGGCTCTAATTAATTGTCGTTGAAATCTCCTAAGACGTATTGGCTCCGACAATAAAAGATTTGTTTTTCTTTACTTAGACGGTAATCCAAACATCGTCGACTTCGTCTCCATTTCCAACCGCTGCAATGTCCTGGTTATGTACTCATTTTTGCCGTAAATACAAGCGCAACCTCCTCTCTTACCTCGTTCATTTCTAAACTGTTCGTACCCATCTATCTGAATAAATTGCTGCCCATGTTGAGTGCAAGTCATGTCTTAGTTAGACAGAGTATATTGACATCTTCATCCTTTAGCATTAGCTTGATCTGGTCTATCTTAGACAAAAGACTTCTGACATTTATGTGTTTATTTGTATGTGGTTCTTGTCCGTTGCCCGATGCTCGTTTGCTTTGCCCTCGGCTCACGAGGGGCCCGAGTGCCATCTAGTCAAATGTGTGCGGGCGCTCTGCGATGATTATTGCTTCGAATTGTATGATTTTTACTGATGGCGGCAGTGCTGCTTATGATGGAGTTCTGGCTCTTAAAGGCGCTGTCATGCGGGTCCTCTGCGTAGATGCACGTGTCAGGTGCATCATACAGGCCGGTGAATTTAATGAAGCAGAAGTTTTTATCATTAGGCTTACTGATTATTTTTTGGGGATTTTATGCATTTTTGCATAGGTACAAGTGCACTGTACCCTGAGACCTGACTGATTGTTATTCAAGTGTGGCTTGATAGACTTTATTGTTGTATGGGCAAAACCATCTTTCTGAACTATGTCAATCTGAAGTCCTAGAGCGTTGCTCAGCATTGTAGTCTCTGTTGTAGAAGTACCATTCCGTATATATCAGGTAGGTTTTGTCGTGACCGTTTTTTTGGATGAAACCTGAATGATAGTCCATGTTCCTATCGGCCTCGTGCCATGCAGCGCCCAGTAACGAGTCGATGTCTTGTTCCGGACTATACCCAATTTGGTACTGCCATGATTTGCTGAGGGCATGGATGATGCAGTGACCATCTGTGGGCGTTGGCATTATCTGTAATTTGAGGTTATTTAGGACCAAAGTATTGTTTTTTTTGTTTCTGATTTTGGGAATTGTTATTAGATGTCCTCTCGCTTGATTGTTAAGACCCCATCCTAGGTGAAATTTGAAGGCTACTTTCAACCAGTCTTGTTGGAACGTGAGCCTGACTTAGTACATGGCTGAAGAGACGTCCGTTCATAACCTTACTGCTTATGATGGAAGGGTTACTGGCCGTATTTGGTGAATTTGTCTTGCTGCCGAGTGAGTTTTCCGAAAGGAGGGTCGTAGTTTGAAGATTTGAATTATCTTTTATGGCTCCGGATGTGATTGGATGAAGGCTAGCGCCAGTGACGTGGCCGTTGTTTTTAAGGTGATGAGTGGGCGCTGACGCGTTGCCGTTGAAGTAATAGTGATGAAAGGGTACTGACTGGGCGCTGTTGTTGTAGAGAGGATGAGGAGGTACATATTGTGTGCCACTTTTTTCGAGATCGTGAGAAAGCGTTGAAGAGGAACTTTGGTTGTGGAGACTATGAAGAGGGGTTGAACGGAAGCTGTTGGTATGTGGATGATGAGACGACGGCGGTAGGGAGCTGTGAGTCTGGGAATGATAACAATGAGGAGGCGCTGACTGGGAGCTTTTGACAAGGGTAAAATGAGTGAGCGCTGTTTGGAAGATATTGCGATTGGGATGATGAGAGAGCTCTGATTGGGTGATTTTGACATGGGGATGATGAGGAAGCGCTGATTGCAGGCTGATTGCACGGAGAGGAATAGGTGGCGGGGGAAAATATATGGGAGTGGTTAGCGGGATAGGCAGAGATGGTGTTAAAGCAGAGGTTAGGGAATGGTAGCGAAAGTTGGGGGTTGGGGCTGTGCTGCAAGCATAGTTAGACATACTTGCATGAGTAGTGTTGAGTGGAGGAGCAGGGTAGAAGAAGAAGGGATAGCTGTTGGTGTGTTGGAGTGGTACGAGTGACGTGGGTGGCAAATAGGAGGACGCAGTATTAACATGGGCGGCACCCGGTGAATGATAAGCGGGTGCTAATTGTAAGCTGTTTCTGTGGAGAGGATGATAGGCAGGCGATAATTGGACGTAGTTTGTTAGGGGAAAATAAGGAGGCGCTGATGGAACGCTGTTGGTGTGAATGTGGGTGGGGTGAAAAGGCGTTCCATGAGAGCTGTTTGTGTGGGGATGATAAGGAGTCGCTGATTGGTGATTTTTATTTTTGGGGCGACGAGAGGGCGCTCCGATTTGTTTTCTGCGAGTAGATGTTTTTTCTGACGTGTGCTGGGGTGATGATACGTGACATGTGCCGTATGACGGAGGGAAGTAGGGGAAAGGAGGAGACCTGAGTACTGATCGCTTTTTATGATGTTGTTATAGGATTTGGATGGCAATGCCTCAACCCACTGAGGAACGTGGCGTGCTAGCGCGTTGAAGAATTTTTTCTTTCCCCTTTTGTTTAAACTAGCATTTTTTGGATGAAACAATCGCTCGTCGGGGGCGTCGGTAGATTAATCTCTTAGTTTGCCTGTTGGAAAACTCTGAGCTTCAGGGAGTAACATAGACTCATTCAAACACATTTAAATCTTTTTTCAAACTATTTTACCACCCTATTCCAACTTGTTTTTAATTGTATGTCAACATTACATACTCTTCGTTACAAAAAAAATCAATTTAGAAAGAAATAGAGACAAATAATAGGCCAGTAATTTTAATAAATGCTTACTAAGCCTATGCCAAGCTGTTTGATAAAAACTTGATCAGAAGGTGCGATTACAAGATATCAAATTGTTAGAAGAAAATCGCACCAAGGAATTAAGTTTCAGGTAATAAAAATTTGTGTAAATTATTCAAAATTTTGTTAATATTGAGAAATGATTCAGACAAGAAGAAATAATCATTTCGCTGGAAATTTTAATGAATATTGACTGGCTAAAAAGAGATTTGTCATAGCGTAAACTTGAAAATTATGAAAAAAAAAATCTCGAAATCAGTTGTCATAACTGGAAATTTAGATTTGCTGTTTTTCTTACAATAGTTTGCTCAGAGCCACTCATTGGCGCAGGTTGATGAAACATAGACAGAAATGATATAATAATCTCTTTTAGTATATGAGGTACCTGAAGATGGATTTGCAGTCCATAAGGTCGACGGGCTTAGACTGCGGTGCAATTTACTCGAGGAACCGGAATGAATCTCAATTTCAAAAGTTATGACACGTCGAACTATTAAGAATTAAACACTCCAACTCCAGATTTATGCACAACCAACGTGCGACTGTTGGCCAACTGGCACTCTGAACTTTGTTTTCGTAGAACACAATGTATTCAGCGAGACGGTATGAATCCTAGCGCATATAAAGACACTGAACCGGTTGGATTAGACGTGTAGAGAAACAGTAAGCCATTCATTTTACACCCTAGAGCACTGCTACAAACATGCAATATAAGATAAACAAACAGATTATACAGGCACAGTCTAGATACAGAAATGAAGTAGAAATGAAATACCACGTCCCGTGGTGATCCTATCGTGTATTGCAAAACTGAAGTGAACAGAGGGACTGTGGGGCTCGGTATCGGATTACCGACCCATCAATGGCCGTAAAATTAGAGTCAGCAGCTTGAAAAATAACAACAAAATTAACAGGCAATGAGGCCTATAAAAATGTACGAAGATGGTCTCTTCAGCTGGCGAAGAGGGTCTGTTTTCGCACCCACTAACAGGCTGGATTGGTGCGGAAATTGTATCTCTAGCGGGTGAAGAGGGTCCGTATTGCCACCCACGAACAGGCAGACGAGGTGCAGAGGAGTAGGGGACGATCGGCTCAGACAACGGTTGTAGGGGCGTGGGGGAGGGGGGAGAGGCGTTGGGGCACCCTTAGAGAGAGAATAGCTTATAAAGTTGCTCCTAGTTTTTAAGTTACAAAAGGTTTCACTTGATTTTGATTGACGCAAAAGTCACATGGACAAATATTTTTGTATAACCTATCGTTACTCTTTTATTCTAATGGAACTGGAGCAATAACAGGCACCGAAATTTGATGTATTCTTGTTCTTCAACTTTGGCCGTGAATATCCGCCCATTCATTTATTATATGTGGAAACACAACACTTCAATGGAGCTCAGGGTAGAGTTTTGAAGGGGCTGAGCCAGGAGGAGGGGGGTGGGGACTAGAGGCAAGAATGATTGCGTTGTGCATGTGACACCAGCCGTGAGAGAGGGGTCCAGGCGGGTAACACATAAAATAGCTGTGTGGCGAATTCACTGACTGCCCATGCACTAAGTCATAATATGCATATCTCGCTATCCAAAATCACATCATTATTTTTCGATAAAGGGATAAATCAGTTTTAGGTATGATGATGATTGTACGAAGTAAATGGATTACTGGTGACACCGTTTTGACCAAAACATAAATTGGAAACTTGGGATTATAAACAAATAAGCTGATATTAAGAGACGGAGCATTCTTTTTTTCTTCCAGTTTTGCACATGAAAGTGTACAAATGAACTTTTACGTAGAGGAATCATTTAAGATTGTTCCTTGCAAGAACATGTGATCTTAGGCTTCATGAGTAGAGGAATCATTTAAGACTGTTCCTTGCAAGAACATGTGATCTTAGGCTTCATAAGTAGAGGAATCATTTAAGATTGTTCCTTGCAAGAACATGTGATCTTAGGCTTCATAAGTAGAGGAATCATTTAAGATTGTTCCTTGCAAGAACATGTGATCTTAGACTTCATAAGTAGAGGAATCATTTAAGATTGTTCCTTGCAAGAACATGAGATCTTAATCTTCATGAGTAGAGGAATCATTTAAGACTGTTCCTTGCAAGAACATGTGATCTTAAGCTTCATAAGTAGAGGAATCATTTAAGACTGTTCCTTGCAAGAACATGTGATCTTAGGCTTCATAAGTAGAGGAATCATTTAAGATTGTTCCTTGCAAGAACATGTGATCTTAGGCTTCATAAGTAGAGGAATCATTTAAGACTGTTCCTCGCAAGAACATGTGATCTTAATCTTCATGAGTAGAGGAATCATTTAAGACTGTTCCTTGTAAGAACACGTGATCTTAGGCTTCATAAGTAGAGGAATCATTTAAGATTGTTCCTTGCAAGAACATGTGATCTTAGACTTCATAAGTAGAGGAATCATTTAAGACTGTTCCTTGCAAGAACATGTGATCTTAATCTTCATGAGTAGAGGAATCATTTAAGACTGTTCCTTGCAAGAACATGTGATCTTAGGCTTCATAAGTAGAGGAATCATTTAAGACTGTTCCTTGCAAGAACATGTGATCTTAGGCTTCATAAGTAGAGGAATCATTTAAGACTGTTCCTTGCAAGAACATGCGATCTTAATCTTCATGAGTAGAAAAATCATTTAAGACTGTTCCTTGTAAGAACATGTGATCTTAGGCTTCATAAGTAGAGGAATCATTTTAAAACTGTTCCTTGCCAGAGCATATGGTCTTAGGCTTCATAAGTAGAGGAAGCATTTAAGACTGTTACATACAAGAACATGTGGTCTTAGGCTTCATAAGTAGAGGAATCATTTGATCCTGTTCCTTGCAAGAGCATGTGGTCTTTGGCTTCGCAAGTAGAGGAATCATTTAAGACTGTTCCATCCAAGAACATGTGGTCTCTTACGCTTCATAAGTATCATTTAAGACTAATCTTTGCAAGAACATGTGGTCTTAGGCTTTGTAAGTATCATTTAAGACTGTTCCTTGCGAGAACATGTGGTCTTAGGCTTCATAAGTTTCATTTAAGACTCTTCCTTGCAAGAACATGTGATCTTAGGCTTCACAAGTAGAGGAATCATTTAAAATTGTTCCTTGCAAGAACATGTGATTTTATGTTTCATGAGTAGAGGAATCATCTAAGACTGTTCCTCACAAGAACATGTGATCCTAGGCTTCATAAATAGAGGAATCATTTAAGACTGTTCCTTACGAGAACATGTGGTCTTAGGCTTCATAAGTAGAGGAATCATTCAAGACTGTTCCTTGCAAGTACATGTGGTCGTAGGCTTCATAAGTATAGAGGAATCATATATGACTGTTCCTTGCAAGGACATGTGGTCTTAGGCTTCATAAATATCATTTAAGGCTGTTCTTTGCACGAGCATGTGGTCTCTTCTGAAACATCCTCCATCAATACATGCCTTGCTATTCTCCATCATCACATATCATGATATTCTTACGGCGCTGGAACGCTACACTCTTTGAACATTGTAGCTTTGTTCAGACGATGTAACTATACTTAGCGTCATTATTAAAAAGGAACCCGTACGCTTGCATTCCCTGATCCCTTGGTGGAGGGGGGCTTGAGGGTTGAGGGAGGATAATAATTAACAAGGTGCCGAGGGACAGCATAATTATATGCGAACAAAGTGCACCAAGCCGATAAGCGTAAACTAGTAGCGGTTTTCACAGTGCCATCCTAAGGGGGATTTGTGAACACCGCTGTGAACACCGCCCTAATTTACACTCATAGGCTTAATGCACTTTATTCCTATGTACTCTCTTGTCTCTACGTACTCTTAGTACGCCAATAGCTCTTAGACGCTTAGAGCATGTGATGTGGCGCTCATATAAGACTCCATCACATCATTTAATGATGAGCAGTTGGTAATATCTCGCGTAGGACACCTAAATTATTATTATTATTCTTTTTATAATTGGTATAAGCATTAAACTGCACGGGAAATTCTCCAGATTGAGCGGAGGCCATGAAGCATGTTGGTTCATTCACGTTATTAGGTTGGACGAGTTACTGACCGCAAATGACCGCTCTGAGCTTCCATGAGAGTAACAGGAAAAATACTTTAAAGTTAACAAGTGCTATTCAAAATATTTCATCCGCTGTAAAAGATTTGGATAGACGCTGTCATCAACTTCAATGAAGGGTTAATGATATTCATGGGCTGCCCTCTTGGATGGGTTCACAACAATAGGGACAGGGCTTTGCACTTATCGACGCCCTCTTCATCAGTCCTGGGCGGCGTGGGTGAACAGTTGCCGAACAAGTACCGAACACGGGTAGGGAAAGTCGTCTTGTCATACGAGGTAAGGGCAGAGTGAAAAGCAAACCAGTCAACGCAAGGTTCGTCATAAACAACACGTAAGACCGGATGTGCAATTAGTGCTAGTAGGATTTGTGTGGAGAGGCTGCGAGTGCTGAGGCTGTGAGTGTTGAGGCGGTGAGAAGGGGCTGCGAGTGTTGAGGCAGTGAGAAGAGGCTGCGAGTGTTGAGGCGGTGAGAAGAGGCTGCGACTGTTGAAGCGGTGAGAAGAGGCTGCGAGTGTTGAGGCGGTGAGAAGAGGCTGCGAGTGTTGAGGCGGTGAGAAGAGGCTGTGAGTGTTGAGGCGGTGAGAAGGGGCAGCGAGTGTCGAGGCAGTGAGAAGAGGCTGCGAGTGTTGAGGCTGTGAGGAGAGGCAGCGAATGTTGAGGCAATGAGAAGAGGCTGCGAGTGCTAAGACAGCGAGAAGAGGCTGCGAGTGTTGAGGCGGTGAGAAGAGGCTGCGAGTGTTGAGGCGGTAAGAAGAGGCTGCGAGTGTTGAGGCGGTGAGGAGAGGCTGCGAATGTTGAGGCGGTGAGAAGAGGCTGCGAGTGTTGTGGCGGTGAGAAGAGGCTGCGAGTGTTGAGGCAAGGAGAAGAGGCTGCGAGTGTTGAAGCAGTGAGAAGGGGCTGCGAGTGTTAAGGCAGCGAGAAGAGACTGCGAGTGTTGAGGCGGTGAGAAGAGGCTGCGAGTGTTGAGGCGGTAAGAAGAGGCTGCGAGTGTTGAGGCGGTGAGGAGAGGCTGCGAATGTTGAGGCGGTGAGAAGAGGCTGCGAGTGTTG
>SDVV010037633.1:0-10817 GCA_016164225.1 Gammarus roeselii
TCTTTAGAATAAACTCTATATATCCGTTATTTACTACGATTTGTATGTACTAGGCCTACTCTGTATCCGCGCTAGAATTACCCTTTTAAAATTGTTAAATTTCTTTTCATGTTAAACTTTATTTGTAGTCGCACCAAATTTGTTTGGTGCCTGTGTCAAATTTATTGTGTTAATTTGCTACTTAGATACTCTTTTAGACCAACCCCAGCTACGTTTAAACCTGCTGCGACTGCGTTTAAACTGCTCTTAAACTCTTAATCTACGCGTCATCTAATTCACAACTCTTCGACCGCCCTACGGGGGAGTCTGCATTAACTTCGCGTTGGGACTCCGGTGTAACATTGAAGCAAATAATATATAATAAATAAATTCATTGTTGAAAATGTTGAAAGTATATGAATATGCTCGTGCACCTCAAATGCAATAGATAGCGGCTTCTGGCTTGTTTCCTTGTGAAAGTTGAGCAGGTGCGCGTATGAGTCAAAAAGGTGTATTCTGCTTGGCTGGCTTCAAATTTGATGACCATGCAAATATTCGATAACTCGCGCTGTAGGTGCCGTTCTTGAATGAAAATACGGTACTGTTGATACTGGTTAGGCATCGAAAGTACGGAGTTCAGTTTCCAGAGATTTTTAGCAGGTGCCCTGGGCATATGGCTTGACATAACTGTCTATGAACGAATTGAAATTTTAACTAGGTATTTTCACGGAAAATGTGTTGGTATGATGACTGTATCGTAGGTCTTGAGCCAGTCTGCAAATTGAAATTGATTGATTTTGACGCAGTGTGTTCCCATATCTTGTCTGCTCGTGTGTGCATTGGTACGCTTGACTGAGAGCAGTTTGAATTTTGAGACTTTATTGGAGGAATTCTTGAAGTCTGCAGAGTTAGTAATTCGGAGGGCATCCGTTAATTGTATGAATAGAATATTCCGTTTAATTACGGTGGTTTGGATTATTCGTGCATCATAGGTTACTACAGGCTATTCGTACAAACGAGGAGAGCTGTGTGAAGTCTGTGAACTTGTTCAAACAATTTGGGTCATGGAATTGCTTAGAATGCGTCGTAAGCAAGGTAATCTGAAAGTGTTATTGCAAGTTGTAGAATTATTAAATGGGCTTTTGTTGGGATTCACATTGCATATAGAAGGACATGATCTAGGAGTGTGATAGAATTGTACTACTAGGTCGGGTGAATTGTCCTAATGTTCCTGCGAATGTTCGAAAGTAATATCGAATACGCAACTGTATAGCAAATCCAAGTTCAGTAGCGAAACAAATCATTTATGATTTAAACTGAATTGAAACCATTAAATTCAAATTTTCTGCTCTATATTTTAACTCGTCGGAAAGAATGTTAATATTGCGCATTAGGAAGCATTGTCCACGTATAGTACAATGAAAAGTTTCTAAATGAAGTTTAATTACACGAAGGGAAAGTAGATTTATTTCCGGTTGCAGACCAACCATAAACAGATTCTTTCGCTACTGTACCTGTGACTGTTTAGGTTCACAATTGTCTGCTTGGTCGTCACAATGCTTGTTTCAAACGTGTGATGGAGGTTACCTGAATTAAATCTTATTGGACTATTGCCTTTCTATGCGCGAACAAAGCATAATGAAGAGCAGCCGTTGCATGGATGAAAGCTAACTATTTTAGAAAGAGATGTGAACATTGGACCGTAGCGGCTACGAACTTGACGACTGAACAGATTTCAGTGTAAGTATTGTGAATAAAGATGACTCCTAGTGAAAAATTAGTGGTTGCACGTCGTGATTTCAAGTTGGAGAGCTTGTTTTATAACATGTTATAGTTGACGCATGATTTTATCCATTGCAGAGGCGTAGGAAATGAGGGTCCAATCAAATCTTTGACCGCGGTTCAAGATTGAGCTCTGCTGTGTTAATGACCCTGTCGTTTCTGATAGAGTTTTGGCCATTTCGAATTGTTTAATTATCAGTGAAATTATGAAGATACATAATTAGACACCGGGAGGATGCTGGGGATAACGACCTCGCCAGCTACCTGATCACAACATCAACTCGATAGAAGCCTTCCCTCCCGCCCCCACTATAGTGGGCTAAAATTATGCCACGGTTGTTGTCATTAGTGTTCACTGTTTAGTAAAATTGTGCGGCAAGTGTAAAACGGGCCTAGTAGAGATATGAGAAATTAAAGACTTGTTCTTTTGTAAAGGCGACATACCAATTTAGTTTTCTGCGTGTCTGGGAATGCTATATTTCTGTGACTTGGGGCGTAAACTGTTAACGGGCATCGTGTCTATTTTAATAACCTAGACGTTCCAGTTTTATGGTTGGTTTGGGGCAGGAAGGATATATGCAATAAATTCTATGAAAGAATTTTCAAACAGTGTTGTTAATACTCTGCTTTTGTTCCTCGGCTTGGAACATTCCTGGTACACTGATATTCTTGCTCGGTGGTAACGTATGACTTCCGCTGGTGACTGACACCCTTTACCTTATTGTTTAATAGTGTCATGATGACTCCCTTAAACGGATACCTATACAGCAGGGACCACCACCACCACGAAGCTGCTGACGAGGGGCCACATAACGTAGTTTGGAAGCGCAAGAGGAGTGACGGTAGGTAATGGAGAATCTAGATATGATGGGTTACAGTTTGAAGTAATTGCATGAATGCATAGAACGGCAGGGACAGAATAGAATCATATGTCCAGAGCTCATAAAAGATTGCGTTCTTAAGTGAAGAGTGGCAACGACAAACTTTGAAGAAGCATTGACAGGGAAGAGGCTGGAAGAGTGTTCAATTTGTCTGGGTGCTGGCTAGCTTCGCCAGGTGCATTGTTTGATGACAAACGAGGATTGTCGACAGGTGTACATAGGATTCGTACACATGTTCAATGATCCTTGTGCGTATTGATATTTCTGTCATTCCGTTGTTGCTCTAGCAATGGTCTGTTGAATGATTGCAATGATTTTCGATATGTTTATTATATTGGTGTGAATGTAGAAGAATATGTTTTAATTTGAATACATTTATTTTGAAGTGTGTAAAATTGGCACGGTTTTAGGTAACACCGCACACGTTTCACCCTAATTTAGCGTAAAAGATTAATGTTTCTATTTCCGGCCTTGATATGAATGTTTTGACGATACAGTTCTTTCACAAAAATTAGGTTGGCTATTTGGAACTCAGTAGAGAATGATCCCTTAATGTAATGCAGAGAAACTTCTTAAAAGTGACTTACAGTTTGTAAATGTCGCCACTTTGTTTTGCTGGGTTAGTCTTAAACAATCTATTACTACTTTTTGAGAAAGTGCTCTGAAGAAGAAAATGATTGAAAAATATTGTAATGAACATAATTTTCTTGACCCGTCGCACCAAGACGAAACGTCCACTCAGACGCGTTCAAGTCATCAGCTGAATGCGACCGTTGCCTAGTAAATGGAACGAGCGCGTGAATTATAAAAATGTATACATTGTTAGGAAGCGAAACTATTGTATACCAAGAATCGCCTGTTGTTTGGAAGTAGACCAGCTCGGACAGTTGGCGGTGTGTATTAGTAGTACTAGAACGCGTTCACACAAGCAGAATAGTACTACAAATTTCTTCTTCAAAACCGTAGTCATTCGTGCGCATTCCTTCAGTTGATAATTATGAATCTGCTCCAGAAAAATCTATTAAATTATTACCGTCGTTTTAAATGACTGCAACGTTATTAAATGGACTAAATTCCACTGATCTAAATTGTAAACAAAAATTTGATGCTGCTAAATGCAGTGCGCACCTTTAATGTAATTTGTACGTCTATGTTCTGTTAAATGTAGAGATTTTGTGGCTTTACGGCTTTTCGTTAATTTGTTATATTTCGTAAATTGCAATTTGAAGCGGGCCTGTTTTTAAAAAGTTCACATGGAGGTTTAATTGCGATGTAATTTCGTTATGACGAGGCTTCCGCATGAATATGGGGATTTGATAGTGTACGGCTTCTGAAGACTTGTAACTTAGGTAGAGCTCCATTTTTCCGATATTAACTCAACTTTCCCGATATGAACGTTTTTGTTTGCAGAAGTACGGTGAATTTTTAATTTGAAGCTTATACAGTGAGCTTCTGTGTGAGGAGAAAATTGCTATGGCAATGTTCGGCCAGGAATTACTTGATACCATGATGTGGCGAGCACAAGTCTGCCAGTACATGTCTGTTGCTTGGTGCTACTGAAACAGACTGGAGGAGGACGAGGACTGCTTATATTGCCAACGTGGCTGGTTTGATACACAATAATTTTAATTGTGATGAGACTTGCCCCATAATGAATTTCACTGAAATTTAATAATCTAGTGTCGTGTAGTTTTGGGTAGGAACTGAAACTATTTTGAGTGATGCATGTTCAGTGTTTTTCTTGATTGATCATTAGTTGAATTAGTACATTAGTGTTGCGAACGAAATCATCAATTAGAGTTCAGCCGATGCACCGGTTAATGAAAGAAAATGTATGCATCATGCAAGCCCCATATTGTTGCCGTTTGAATGGAAGTGTATTGTGATGTTGTACTGCCGAAGCCGGGGGCGGCTTAGTCAGTGGCGGCCTCAACATCGCTGAGAGCCCAGCCAAAAAGTCAGGGGTATTTTATTGGGAATTCTGGGTGGATGGATGATTATTCATTTAATAGATCATGAACAGTTTGCTGTAGTAGTGTATTATTTCTTTCATGGGATCTTTTATTTGTCGGTGCCATTTTTTCATTGTGATCAAGTTTGGATTAGTTATATATTTATGTATCGTTAGACGTCCGCAGGGTCCCTAGGTGGGCTATGCGGTGTGTTAGTTCGTTTAGTCCAACGTACGGTGGGAGAATTTTAACTATCCGTTGGGGTGAATGGATGAAAATTCATTTTTTAGATAATTGGCACAATATTTTAGTATTATATTATTTCCTCTTTTATGGGCAAAATTAATTTTCTCTGCTTTTTTCCATAGTGGTAAATGTTGCATTTGTTAACATTATATAAAAGAAAAAAAATATATATATATATATAGGTTGAGGCAAGGTGACCCAGGGAAGAGGGTTATTAGTGGGACTCGGGGGACTGGGGGGACCCAGGGTTGCGGGAACCCGGGGTACTCTGAAGACGAGGAGTATTTGGAGGGACCCACTTGGACCCTTCTGGGGCCTTTTGGGACACCCTTGTGACTCTTCGGGATCCTCTTGAGAAACTGTAGGACCCACTTGAGGCCCCTCTGAATCCTGGAACCTTCGCTCCCTCCTCAAAAATCTACGTTAAACCTACTCTGAATCTAAGTTAAACCTACTTTGAATCTACGTTTACCCTGCTTTGGCACACGTCAATTGCCCTACGGGGAGTCTGCATTAATTTCGCGTTGGGACTCCGGTGGAAAAGGGTAGCAACTACTACTACTCTGTACCGGGCGTCATCTTAATTGCTATAAGCGCCCTAATGGTTTTCGTTCGCTTGAGATCTCCTTGCTTGCTGCTCATAGGTTCTGCTATTACCAATGACCTTGTTGGACTATACTAACTGACCTTCCAGTCTGCGCATGTCTAATGTCATAGGGGTGTTATTGAAGACTTTACTTGCTGGAAATCTCCTTATTTACGCATTGACATTGCCCAAGTGTGGGGACATGAGCTATCCGGCGCGGCTAACCCTATTACCTTGTCTCCCAACAGAATGTATTGACCCTGACCCCACTTTACCGGATACGATAGTAAGCTAACTTGTAAGCTATTTAACCGGGAGTCTGGCGCAGAATCCTGGGGTCCGAAGCGGGTATACCCGCGCGCCATTGTAGATGGTAGACGAACGTTGTCATGGCACACTATATTGCCGTAGCTCTCCGATTGGCACCGGAGGGTGCCGTCGTGAGAACTTGCTGGGATGTTGGTGCGTGGGAGGATGCCATGTCAGCTACGTCTTTAGCTGGGTCGACAACGTTTGCAGACCACATCAAACTCTTTAGTATGTTACGGAGGGAGTTGGGAGTGGACGGATGAGAATTCATTTTATAGATCATGAACACTTTATTTTAGAATTATATTATTTCTGCTTGCTTGGGCTGTTATTTTTTCGGTGCCCTTTTTTTCATGGTGATTTATTGTGTAATAAATATGAAAATATGTATAGTTACACGCCCGCAGGGGCCCTAGAAGGAATGTGATGTATAAGTTAATCTAGTCCAACGTACGGTGAGAGAATTTGCGCTCTCCCTGGGTGCCTAGTAAATGCAGAGCAGAGCGAGGTGGTTTTGATGGCTAAATGATGAAACTATGTTTACGTTGATCTTGGAGAGCGAAAGTTTGAACGGCACTGTACGTGGAGGGGACGAGGCAAGATGAGGTAGGCTGAGGCGAGTGTAGATTAGTCTACTGGTGGGGCGATGACTCGAGACAAACCTAGGTTGACTGAGACTAGGTGGCCCAGGAGTGGGGGGTGCTCGCTGGGCCTGGAAGACTTGAGGGACCCGGGGGTTCTGTAACCCGAGGGACTCTGAAGACTAAGAGGATTTGGGGGATCCACTTGGACCCTTCCGTGGCCCTTTGGGACTCTTTCAGGAGCCTTAGGGACCCCCTTGAGAAACTTTGGGACCCATTTGAGGCTTCTCTGAAACCTGGCACCCTTGGCTCCCCCTCCCCACGCTGTAAAAGCCATACATAGAAAAATGTATATATGTGAAATGCTTGAGTAGAACGGTTGACCATTGCAATCCACGGATTACGGGCGCAGAAGGCAAGGGTTTCGTTGTGGCTGGTCGAGGTGCGGCGAGACTAGCCGAAGCAGGTCGAGGCGAGTAAAGTGGGCGCGTAACGCAGAGATTGTCAGAGTTGATTCGAGCCAAGCCGAGATGAGCTTAGACGAGGGGACCCGGGGAGCTCGGGGGACCCGGGGGACTTGGGGGTTCTTCCGGGACTCGTCGGTCTCTTGGATCAGACACCTGCCACCCCACTCCAACCCCAAAATGTTTGAATGAGGAAAAAAAATAGCGCAGGGACCTACTCTGTATCTGCGTTGAATCTGCTTTGAATGTACGGTAAATTAACTCTGTAACTAGGGTAAATTGACTTTGTAAGTATGGTAAACCTACTCTGTAACTATTGTCAACCTACTCTGTAACTATTGTCAACCTACTCTGTAACTATTGTCAACCTACTCTGTAACTATTGTCAACCTACTCTGTAACTAGGGTCAACCTACTCTGTAACTAGGGTCAACCCACTCTGTAACTTTTGTAAACCTATTTTGTAAGTATTGTAAGCCTACTGTAACTATTGTAAGCCTACTGTAAGTATTGTAAGCCTACTGTGTAACTAATGTAAACCTACTGTGTAACTAATGTAAGCCTGCTCGGTAACTATTGTAAGCCTGCTCTGTAACTATTGTAAGCCTAATCTGTAAGTATTGTAAGCCTAATCTGTAAGTATTGTAAGCCTAATCTGTAAGTATTGTAAGCCTAATCTGTAAGTATTGTAAGCCTAATCTGTAAGTATTGTAAGCCTAATCTGTAAGTATTGTAAGCCTAATCTGTAAGTATTATAAACGTAATCTGTAAATACGGTAAACTTACTCTGCATCTACGCTGCACCTACTCTGCCATTCTTCAATTGCCCTACGAGGGAGTCTGCATTACCTTCGCGTTGGGACCCCGGTGGTAAATGGAAGCAAATACAAATACAAAATACAAATAGAAATAAATGGAAGCAACTACTACTACGGTTGGAGCAAAGTTGCACGGAGTCACTACCGACGCTATTTCGATGATGTAAGGCTTGCACAGTCCGATGCTTGTACTATTCAATGTAAACATTTGTTGATAAGGACGATTGTTGGTGAAGTACAAGAGTATAATAGGGCGAGGACTATGAATTGAGAAGATTAAGAATTGCGAGGACTGGAGAACTAATTTACGGTACTGCAAGCGTCGAACTGCGTGGCTAGGGTGAGGAGCAGTTCTGTCAATTATTCGTATCGTTCTTTCTGAGCCCGGTCTGAGCTCTGCTCTGGCCTTTTATGTGGATTCAACGTATGCGGTGTTGAACGCGCGGTACGTCCGGCCTACTCAATTCATCAAGTTTCATTCTGAAGAAGCGCTGTTGCGAGGCAACTCGTAAGCAGAAGTACATGGTCAGCGTCTGCTCACATCTGTCATGGGTAAGCATTACTCCGATGGGATTTGTGAACTACATTGTGTTGGTGATCCATTGATCGAGCATGCACGGATGGCCCGACGCTCTGTTGCGTTTACATGCAAAGTGTGATTGACCCAAGTTTGAAACGAGTACTTATGCAATGACAGTTGATGGTGGAAACATGGATGGGGGATTTTGGATGGGTCGCCCAATGTTCGTACTTTTGGGCATCCCATGTTTCTCTTGATAGTATGTTCTGGACGCTACATTTTTGCCGTAGTAAACCTAACTCAAAAGAATAATAAAAGCAAAGACCGTCTTGATGCAGCACTGTTTGCTGGGTTGACATTCGGCGCCAGAAGGACGAAAAGTCTAGTGAGGTAGAAAGCCTTGTGACTAATATAATGTAGTTAACGTTTGGGCAAAGTAATTATGTTTAAGGAGTGACTGTGAGAGTGGAATCGGTTTCGCTTAACTGGCAAGTTGTTGAAAGAAGTTTTGTTTTAAGTGCCTGGGCTCTCGTGTGGTGGGTATTGAATGGCGGAAAGAGTTGAAATGTATAATGAGTGGAGGAAGGAAAGTGTTTGACGGACTTGGAGTGTAATGCACTAAGGAAAGTTTTCTCCAACTGCTGTGTGTGTGTGACGTGAGGGAGACGAGTAGCCAGGAAAAAACGCCCTATGGGGGAGTCTGCATTAACTTCGCGTTGGGACTCCGGTGGAACATGAAAGCAAATAATAAATAAATGATGACTAGAAACATGGGGTTATTTATGCTAGTTAGTAAGCTGTATAGTATGTGATTACATGAAATAAGTGTTTGTTACATACGTGTTATTGTAGTTTACCTAGAAATGTTATGTAAATTATGTTGGGTTGTTAGTAACTATTTGCCCTTGCGTAACATTAGAATATGTTGCAAAGGGCATTTATGTTTAAATGCCGACTTTCTGGAATGTGATTAATTGATGATTGAAATGGTACTAATCGTTATTACTCGAGTGAAAAAGTTGTTGCGGATAAATGTAGATGAGGGAACGCTAGGTGGTGTATTTTCATTGCGTTAATTTAGAAAAATATTTGGATTGTGGTGGAAGGAGATTGGGATGCGAGTGAACCAAATTGTTGCATGTATCTGGATAGGTTTGCTTTTCTCGTTGTGGCACCGGCGGAAATGAGACTGAAATGAGACAGAAATGAATTGAAATGAAAGCTTTGTTTGGATGTTGAAGTTCGAAGTGATGTCGGTAAGTTACGCGATCTGTAGAAGTACGTGTATTTTGTCGTATAAAATTGGGGATCGTTAATGTAATGATATTCATGAGAAGTATGAAATTGAATCGTCAAAATTAGTTATTGAAGTTTTGTCTCCCAGGGTAGCGCTAAGTATTTTCTTCGTAGGAGGGGTGATGGAGTTATTGATGAATAAATGTAGAGGGTATTGGGGGAATGCTTAGGTGATAATGAGAGGATTTGGTAACTAAACTTATTGTTTGTTTTATTTGTAGCAGTTACTGTAACGAAGAGTGTGAAAGATTTTGAAAGTGAACGTATGAACTGCATATAGTTTGGTGGAAATGGAGATTATCTGTGCGTCTGGCAGGACTAGGACATGTATAAGAAATGGGAAAGAGGACTGCATGGGTGCGTTATGAAAGTTTAATGTTCTGAGACCTAGTAGTGCATTGACTAATAGTGGAACGTCGAACTATCTGTAGATAAACATGGATTATTTACTGTACAAGTAGTAAATGACTACCTTGGTGAATCCACAAGGGTAGGTTTAGAGAGGTAGGATTAAGAGTTGTGTAAGTTAGACTAATACAACGTATGGTAGCACAATTTTCAGTCTGCCGGGCGTCTAATGAATATAAGAGGACGAACAATGACTGCATTCATGTGTGGAGATCCTCTTCAATGACTTTGCAGTGATCTTTGGAGAACCTCTTCAATAGCTGCATTCACGTGTAGAGAACGCTGTCGGTGGATGTACTATCGTGCATGTGTACGCAAGTAAATATGCTTCAAATAGTAAGTGGATAGTGACTATTTTCTCACGGCAAGAAGCGCAAATTGTAGAAAGGTAACTGTTTTGGTGGTTAATGAAGGCGAGGGGGTGGTTGCGAGGACTCTTACCCCAGCAGCAGTGGTGGAAGTAAGAGCCTACTGTGATGTAATGTTGCAGTACTCATGCCAACGGAAATGAGTGGGTTCGGTGTTGATGTTCAGTATTGGTAAAGGTGCGAGAGGTGCGTTCCAGCTTGACTAACTGAGTAAGTCTATATGTTAGTTGCTGGTAGTGGACTATGGTCGCTTGTATTTGTTTTTAACTGTTCAAAATAGATCCATGTGTGAGTGTGTGTTATGAGATGTGTCCTAATGGTTTGCAGGTGCGTGTTAATGGGAAGTATGTGTATTACGGAACGCCGTGTAGGCGTTGTATCATTTTTGTTGCAGCTGTTGGTGCTAAACTTGTTGGACTAACTCCACACCCGTGCATGCCATTGACATCTGCTGGCAGAAGGATTTTGAGCCGAGGTAGAAGTGAAGCGATAGGGTGTAGGGAAATATAAAAGAAAAATCTTGCTTGATATATCAAATTGGTTAGATTTAGGTACGGCGTTAAAAGTACGGCGACTGCAGCGTGCTAGAAAGGTGGAACACCTTAATAGCGGTAGTGAAATGATTAT
>SDVV010037634.1:0-10817 GCA_016164225.1 Gammarus roeselii
TATATAGCCTAGCCGTCTGTGACACTGGCTATCAGTGGTGGCAGGGAAACAGCTTTCTTCCCCACAGAGTCTAGTCACGGAGTTGAATGTATTATGAAATGAATTTTTAGCGCCCCGTGGTTGACCCTGGTGACAGACGCCCTCTATCAATACCCTCTCACAGCTATTGCTGTGAACATAAAGTATAGCCACGATTGTCGAGCAGTTAAATACCTACGACACATATACTCCGTACGAAATAACCCGTAAACATGTATGAACCAAGTATTGATTTTTTCAGGTTGTCATGCTTTGTTTGATGATGAAAAAAATCAGATCGTCGACCAAATTTGTCCAGTATTGATTTGTATACATTCAATGTATCTGTCTAATTAGAAGGTGATAGTTCCACTATCGTCGGCCATTCCAGGGTTAATACGAGCTTTCCACACGGTTCTTAGGGTCGGACCCATAATTGTCAGAGTTCTTACTGCTGAACCAACGATTGTCAAACAGTTCCTATTCTCGAAACCACGGTTGCCGGATTGTAATTATTGTCGAAACCACGGTTGTCTGATGGTATTTGTGTGCACGTGCTTGTGGGGTGTTTCGTATACCGTAAAAAATTATTTTGAAAAGAATTTTAGTTTCGTTCATGTAAGTAGTCGTCTCCATTGTTATATGACTACACTATTTCCGTGCTTGTTATACAAGTTGTGGGAATAGATGATAACATTCTGTAAGCCCATTAATAAAATAATTACATAATAGATTTTTATTATATTGAAGGAATTAATAATGGAACTGCGTGGAAATCGTTGATGAGCACATGAACAGCGGTTCTGAAAGAAGTTCAATAAGAGAACAATATTTCAATTTTACTTTAATTGAACTCTTTGTTGATAAACATTTTCAGTTGTATTAACATAGGAACACCCTCGATGGTCCCTTAAAGTATTTATTCCTGACATTATCTGTGTATTTCATTTATTATGAGGATTCTCTCATGCAGTTAACTGTTAACAAATCGCCACTCACCAAGGGTAAAATCTAAACTAAGTATGAAAACTCTGGGAAGTTATGGTAATTCCTTGTTAGAGAACTGTTTATTTCAGGGCCTTAGCACGGGTAAGGTTACCCAGCGCGGTAACATAACTCCTGTTTGCCGTTCACGTCGCCGAGACCCAGTCCTTAACTGTTAGTCAGCTGCCTTCTGACTATTAAGTAACATTTGTCGTACTCTACACATTATTTTGATGCAGAAATTTTCAATGTACAAAGATAAACGATTTCTGAGTAATACATTGTATCAGTATAGCAAGGGCAATATCTGATAGAACTCAGTGGCTCAAGCAGCAAAATTCTATTAAATGATTTGGTTCTTATGATGAATTCAAAATATATAAAGCATATATTTTGGGACCGCCGTGATCGAGCGGTTAGAGCATCCGACTGCCGTGCCCACCTCTGGGGCTGCATGTCGAGCCTCGGCATGGACACGTCACTCTTGTAGCGGTGAGATTAGGCACCTCACCTTTTGTGTCAGCCTAACGAAGCCACCCTCCTAATTAGGGGGAAACGGCTGTGTTTCTATACATTCATACATATAATACATCGGACAAATTTACTGGTTTTGGGAAAAATCAAATTACTGTCTTTAGTTGGACAGTTTTGGATCTAATGGGATACATTCTTGTTGAATGATTAAACCTGGTTTGATAGAAGTCATTTAGTTTTCGAGTTTGGGTTGACCTATTATTTCTTTACGTGCTAATAACGTAATAATGTTTGGACATCATTATCAGGCAGTCTGCTAAACCTCCTAGATTACTTTTCCGCTGCAATACTTTTTTCGTGACAAATTTAAGTTAGTTCCATAACGTACAACAAGACGCAGTAATTAGTTGAACTACTTTATTTGCAGTCCGGCTAAAGAATATATCATCTGAGCGGGTACTACTCTAATAGCAAACTTAGAAACATGAACATTTTTGTAAGCTTATACATTTTTCTCAAACATACGTTGCATGGCAAATGTGAATTATTCTTTTGCACGTCACTTCCTCAAGCTACTGATCACACAAAATGAAACAATATGAACTACATTTTAAATACTGATAAAAATATCGACCCGTGACCACCTTAGCATGTAGAACATAACTATTGAGCCTCTTGATTACATTCGTTCCAGTTTGCACAAACTCATGCAGAAAATAGGCTAGATCTTGGGTAGCCTTATGTTGATGTTAATTTACCATGGTAGATAGCCTACAGGCATGCATGCACAATTTTTTCCTGCTAGCCAGGAGTGGTCCGATGAGAAAAATATCAAATTATCGACCATTTCTCCAGTATTTACTTGAGCATTAGGGTAGACTTTATCAACATTGTCCAAGATAATTGAACATAGATTCATGTTCTACAAATGTATTATAACTTTCTTGTGCAAACTGAAGTATTCAAATGTTGTTGGATAACTTTATGGGTAATATAATTGATCGTCCGACAGTCTCACCAGCAGTCAATATTTATATTTTATTACCGCACTATTCCGTCCGATACAAGAAGACCGACCTTTATCTTCACTCACCACTGTTCGGCAACCTTTATTTTGAGCGTGTCTCAATGTTGTCGGGCAGAGTAATAATTTCAACCTTGAGCACATATTCAACTCAAACAGTTGCCATCAACGTGTTTCTCAACATTTCATCGTTAAAGTGACTCATTGGTACAAGTGACCGAACAATACATTCATTTGTTAATGACATGTTATTTAATGACGACCTTTGGAATGAAGTTTTGAGTTGGTCTAATTTGCACACAAATAGATCGTCAAACATACACAAACGTAGTTCACATCCTGAAACATAGATGCCTCTGATCTTATCACAGATAAGAACTATATCGCGTTATAAGTTCTTCCCGCCCGGCAATCTTAAACGCCCAATAATTTGGGGGAACAGACTTTCGTTCATATGCTACATTTGCCATGAAAGCCAATGACACACCAGCAACGTGGCTGGCCCTGCAGGTGCGGTGTGTAGAATTACCCCCGTTACACACTTCGAACATGACAACTGTGTGAGCAGAATATTAACTCCTATGGTACAGAACAGAACATTTGTAATGCCTGAGGCGTTTATTTAAATTAACTCTCATAGTGCAGCATCATACATAAGTACAGTGTGAGCTGTGCATTATGAAGTATCCCAATACACATCATCTCACACAACTATTGTTTGAACAGTTCGTGTATAATTAACACCCAGAGACGACAGTTTGAAACAAGACTAACCTGTGAGAATTGTCAGAAGTATTCTAGACAACGCTTCAACAGTATAAAGCAGGAATGCAGTTTGAACAGTGTAATTCCTAGTTAGAAAAATACCTTGAATTGACTGGAACTAAATACAATTATTCATTTATATCAGTTTTGAATTTCAAAAAAAAATCCAGTAATTTGCTGTGCGTTACAATATTTGTACCACTTGTTGTGCAGTCGGTCCGAAAAGACGTGCTATTCTTACCGAGCTTGACGTTAAAATCAATAATAACCTTGACGATTTTACTGGCAAATCACGTTCTTCCAAGGAAACTGAGTATATTTTAAAAAGTACCCTAGATATAACGGCCACGGTTTGGTCTGCTTGTGATTTAAAAATATAGACGGTTGAGACCTAAGTCTATGTGTAGTAACTTTTAAATTGATCACTATCAATATTTATTATGCGATTTTTTTTATATTAATGTGACTTTAATAACACAATCTATGTAGAGAAGATTTGGAGACTATAGACTTTAAGTTGTAAAGGTATTCATGAAGGAACAGTTCCGGCAGTTAGGAGTAGATGAAGTGACGGAGAACAGGGGAAGGATCAACGAAGAAAAGTGCAGACATAAAAGAAAAACAGTATAGGCAACAGCTCAGTTCTGTGATGAAAACAGAGCACGCCTTATGAAAGAACAGTTCACGCATTGAAGGAGAACAATGAAGGCATTGCGAGAGAACATGGGCTTGTTTTAAAAGGAGAACAGAGCACGCATTAGAGAAGAATAGTGTCAGGCATTAGGTGATAACTGTACAGTTATTGAGAGAGAACAATGCAGCTAAGCCTCTCTAAGAACAGTTTAGATATTTTGGATGAATTGTGCAGGCCATGAGTAGAATACGCAGACCTCGAGAAATAAAAGAGCCAGCCTTAAGGTCAAAACAGAGCATGCAGTATGAAAGAACGGTTCAGAATTAAAAGCAATTTCATTGCCTCGATGTGAGACAATCTTTCGATTTCCCTTTTTCTATCTAATGATAATCAATGTATATTATATGTCGTATCATATTTTGAAATTTTGAAGAACGGTACTGACCTGCATCTGACTGTGTTTCGAGTTATTGCTGCGCTTCGGGAGCAAACAGGTAGTCTTTTTCTGTTCAGAGTCGTTAACGCTTGAAACAAATTACCACTAGGGGACCTTTCCCGATCCTGTCAATCATTCTTACTGATTGATTGGATGTGCAAAAGCCCAGTTCCGTAATTTTGATCGTTTGTGTGAAGTTTTGGTTCTCACTATTCTTTATATTCCTGACATGTCACACAATACAAAAGGATTGAATTCATATGAGAGATTTTGTAACAACCGAAAGTTTGAGATTACGTATGGAGGGTAAAACTTTCCGCAGCATTGGTTTGCTTACAAAGCTTTGAATGAATCAATTTCGATCGTTAGCGATTTTTCAATAGAATTAAGACAATGTTCAATCTTCGTCACATACGGATTTGCAAATTCACCGTAACTCGTCTACACTGTCCCGAATATTTTAAAAATACAGAGCTGCAAAAATTGGGATTCGATCACTCTATGTATCAGGACGAATGGCAGTATAGGTACCTTCAAACGTGAACGAAAATTATACCTCTTTGAACTTGTACGAGTATAAATTCTTGAATTGTTTATAACTTCCGCAATGCAATTACTCATGGCAATTATTTGCTACTGATCAGTTTCATTTTAAAGATATTTTCATAACGTTTTTTCCTTGTATATACTCCCATTTTCAGTTATGTCGTTCACGTAGAAACCTGTTCAAATATTAGACACAAGCCTCATGACTCATCGCGATTTGTATCTCCTCTGCATATGTATACTGTCAATTTAACTATGCAGTTTGTCCGAAAAAAATTGTCTGCGTGTGCCAAACATTGTGCGTGTAATGTAATGCAACATCATGTTCTATATTTTATATTCTCAGTTTTTTATTAAATGTCAGTTGGAACAATAGATTGTCATGATCAAGTAAATGTCTGTTGACCTTACTTCTTTTATTTATCTTCCTCGAAATAGATGTGCAATATAACGTTTTATCTGTTATGACACATTGAACCATTAAGAATGAAGAATGTCTTCGAACGATGTCTTCAGTCTTAAGTTAACATTTAGTATATATTCTTATAGCAAATGTCATCTTCAGTACAGCTCACAGTTGCTATAAGTACTCCAAGACGGCCTACTGAAAGAATTAGATAGGGCTTCATTAGCGGTGGGCGGGGGGTCACCGAAGCGATGCATGCAACCATTGACTCAAGCGGGCGTACGGCGGTTCGCGCAAAAACGGAGAGCGGGGGGCGTAGGGTAGGACATGAGTCAGTGAGCGGACAGACGAACAGCTTATATATGTTAATAGTTATATGGTAGGTTATATATTTACATAACGGTATTAGCATTTCAGTACTTGAGTATATTGTTTTGCAACTTCGTTGCTTGTCATATTGCATATATGCATTTTCCAGCTGTGTCCTCTGAGTGTTTTTTGGAGTAGTGACAAACATACATTCATAGGATTTTTTTAATTGATAATAACAGGTACATAACAATTTACAAGCAGTATTAAAGGTTATGACTCAACACATATTCTTCTTTCACGAATGTCGATTTCCAGAAACGTTCATGATGAAGTTTTCAACCTTGGTATCATTTCTACGTCGTTCGCTGTCAAATCAATTTACACGTGGCATAGAATCAATTAGTTTCTTGTTATTTTTCTCCGATTGCTATATCTACAGCATTCGCCAGTGCATCGTTTGATATATATGCAGTCATTTTATGACCGAATGTCACATCGCATGGGATTTGTTTATATATGTACGTGCTCATTTGTAGATCGATTGAAAATAATATTATCGGCAATGATATAATTTACACGTGGCATAGAATCAATTAGTTTCTTGTTATTTTTCTCCGATTGCTATATCTACAGCATTCGCCAGTGCATCGTTTGATATATATGCTGTCATTTTATGACCGAATGTCACATCGCATGGGATTTGTTTATATATGTACGAGCTCATTTGTAGATCGATTGAAAAGAATATTATCGGCAATGATATAATTACAGTAATGGTATATATCCTTAGACGATGTGTTGAAAAACGTGACATCTCCATGCTTGCTAATGTTTCATAATTTATTTTGAACACGGCTATATATATATACGTTTATGTAAGCATGATGCCACCAAGACGCTATCACCAAATATGCCCTGGGATTCCTCTCACCTGCACGACGCCCTAAGATGGAGGCACGCGTTACCTGTTTCAAACAAGACCGATACTGGGCTTAAACGAAGATAATACCTGTTGCCACCTTGCAGTCATACAGGTACGAACATGGTGGCACTTCCCCGTCAGTCTCTGTACTCCGTTCACGCTACCGCCTCAGTACCCGTCACGAAAGGTTCTACGGTCAATTGTCCCCCTAAGATGCAATAATTAACGCAACGTTTTACATATTTTATTGTTGTAGCAGTGTTATGATACGTGTGTTATCGTAGACGGGTTTATATTATGTGAATAGTTTTTAGACTGTTTCCGTGCTACTAGGGACATATTTATTCCATGTTATGTGCTAGTCATGGCCCCTTGTCAGTATTGTGGTGTTCTCACATGGTCATACATGTTCGTTGGTAAGTGCCGCTACCTCTCCCCAACTGGTCCGAGCGGCAAACACGTTTCATCTGTTTTTTGCGTGTTAGGTTATGTTATGCTGTGATTTATTCAGTGATTGTATACCAGTGCTGTAGCGTTATTTTGGTGATCCCGCGTGTTACTAAGTATCCCAGAGCGCATCTATCTCATGCTCCTTCTCTTCAACTTTCGTTTTTTTTTTTTTTTTTAATGATTTATGCATTTTATTCAGCGACGTCTGAATTATTGCATTGACATGCGGGGTTATCGTTGTCTTATTTACCAATAAATTTTTAAGGAGATCAAGTACGTGAATACGGCTTTGGATATTGGGAAGGCTAACAAACCCATTCGAATCAAATATAAGTGCTAAGTTGGTTTTAAGATAGTGAAGCAGACCTGGGGATAGTGTCTTAGCAGCGGGAGGATATGAGGCCGTATATATTACTGCAACATCATTGCCATTATGTGGGTCCTTTTTTTTGATCGGTTCCGGTGTGGGCTCTGTAGGTACGCTATTGCGATAGAGGCCGTTAATAAAATTAAATAATTTAAATGATATTTCAGGTGATGTATCCAAATCTAGCATCTCGTCCCCACACCTACTCAATCTTTGACTGTGATACGTACTGCTATGTTCTGCTATTTTTAGCCATGTTGTGACAGATATGGATTTAGCGCTACCACCAATATGATTTGTTGTAAACTTATCCATCTTGGGCTTTGGAACTAGGTGATAAACCGGTTCATCCATGTATTATTTTTGTCAAAAAACTGACTGCTGTGGGTAATAGTAAATTTAACAGGAACCCTCCACGAACGGTTGATAATGTTTTCCTTTTGGCGGGTTGAATATGATGTATAAATTATTGCAAACCGCTATTACAGATACCGTCGTCGCGGCGAATTTTACTAATCAAAACGAAAATTAGACTTGGATTCAAGAAAGTGTACGTCATGGTATGCATATGATGGGAACACTAAACTCTGACGGGTCCGGTAGCAATATTTATCTATTGGATAATGTCAGCGTTAATATACGTTTGGAGCTGGCAAAACCTAGTAGCATTCTTGAAACACATGACAATGAACAATACATCTATACAGCTGATTCATGCAAATTCTGTTGTAAAAAAGTTGCACCATACCCTACAGCTTTGCTTGCTCGAAATAAAGCACTCACTAAAAACATGACATGAATGAATACATGTTCGATCGACCTATTGTCAAAACAATCGTGTTTCCTACCGGTCAAAACTCCATCTTCGTTGATTCCCCCTTTCACGGGGTTGTTCCACATAAATTAGCTCTATTTCTCGTTGATCAAGCGGCACAAAACGGAGCATATGATCGCAATCCAAATTACAATCAGTATATTGATATCACAAACGTTATTGTTGATGTAAACGGAAACTGCGTTACCAACATTAGATCTTCGTTTCCCAGAGAGTGTGCCCAAGCATACCATCAAACCCTTTCGGCTCTAGGGAGGTGCAACAACGCTCATATCATCACAAGACAAAATTTCCCTGCAGGAAGAACAATATTTGTTATTGATACAAAACCCACCGAATCTGAAGATGTCATTAACCTAGAAAAACGAGCAAACATACGTGTATCAGTGAATTGTGAAAATTTACCCACTACGAATAAGATCTTGTTCCTGGTAGGTTATACACTCGATGTCATCCAAATAAATTCGTCGAGGAGGGTATTCCCCAATTATCTACAGCAATCATGGATAATAATCAAATTGACCACATATCCAAGAGCGATCTAATTAGGAAACGCGCGTATATAGGGTGTTTGGCGGAAAACCGAATGCCCATGCATCAAATGAACAGCTACATGATTGTTTATAGCGAAAGCGATCCTAATAGAATGGGTCATTGCATCCTAATATTCAAAAACGATAACAAACACTACTAATATGATTCGTTTGGGTTTAATCCAAAAAAAAATTAGGAAATATCGCTTCGTATTTTAATATCCATGCAAAAATACAACTTGTACTTGAGAAACCAATCCAAAGTGATCAATCATTGGTTTGTGGAGCTTACTGCGTCTACTTTGCCGATTATCTATGTCAAAATATACCCGTCAGAAATAATAATCGAGTGGTTCTCCGACAGCGAACGGCGTTGAAACGATATCAAGGTTGAAAACTTCATCATGAACGTGTCCGGAAATCAACATTCGTGCAAGAAGAATATTTGTGGAATCTTAACCCTTAATACTGCATGTAATTTGTTATGTTCCTGTTATTATCAATAAAAGAGTCCTATAAATGTATGTTTGTCATTACTCCAAAAAACATTGAGAGGACACAGCTGGAAAATGCATATATGCAATATGACATGCAACGAAGTTGCAAAACAATATACCCAAGCATTGAAATGCTAATACCGTTATGTAAATATATAACCTATCATATAACTATTAACATATATAAACTGTTCGTCTGTCTGCTCACTGACTCCTGTCCTACCCTACGCCCCCCGCTCCCCGTTTTTGCGCGAACCCCGGTACGCCCACTTGAGTCAAAAGTTGCATGCATCGCGTCGGTGACCCCCCACCCACCGCTAAGTAAAGCCTATCTAACTCCTTCAGTAGGCCGTCTTGGAGTACTTATAGCTACTGTTCACACTGGCAAAAACTTGGTACATGTCATCGGCGTATTCTGCAATGTGTGTAATTTGTTAACATATCATTTCCTTACTAAATTTTATATCATTAATCCATTAAGATATGACAACTACTGTCACGAGTATCTAAAAAGAGCTAATGAAGCGTCATCAACAAATTGAACTGGATATTACGTTATGTATTAAAAATATGTCAAAAATATCTTCCGGGATTCATCTTTGAAGTATAGTCAGAACATGAATCTGAAAGAAAATCAGAAACAAATTTAAATTTTGATATACATTTAAAACTTGCAAAATGTGTGTCAACATTTACTATCACTTGGGGTAGAATCATTCGCCACTCTCACGTTATATATAATTGCTTTGGGACGACAAGCTTCTCGAAGAAGCTGGTGAAAAGTTTATATGGATCATACAAGGCGAAACGGACAATGATACACATATTAACGGTCCGTGTAAAAGGGTAATGGTTTCCAATATATTTTGCTCGAAAAAACATGCCATTTTTATTGACGATGATAACTCGAATGGGATTAATTTTGCTCTCTGGAGCTCCTATTTAGATTGTGATTATGTTTCAAATGTTACTCCGTAAATTAATAATATAATGATACCAGAGCTGCTGTGGCCAAACTGTTCTACAGACAATTATAATCAATAAACTCTTGCACAGTTTCTGCCAGACCTGATCAATGTGACGTCCAAAGTTCAGCTCATCGTCTAGAATCATGACGAGATGCATGGCATGGGCCATCCATTCCAATACGCTCCCATTGAACAAAATATTTGGCAGTCGGGAGTGGTGTAGAGAAATAACGAGCATCATTTAGATTCACTCACATGAGCAATGAGTCTGTTACCAAACAAGTTATATTAATCAACAGTATCAAATGCAGCACGCAAGTCTAGGGATAGCCAAACGCAATATGTTGGATAAGGAAATGATTGAAGCTGGAAAGTCACAAAATGGACAATTTTTTGGTTGTATTAGACTTTACGGTCACCGAATTGCACAATTGACACCATCAGACACAAAAACTAGTTCAACATTGTGAGGATTACCTCATCGAATTACTTGTTGAAAATAGATTCGCACTGCTAGTCAGCGGGCTTGATAAAAGGTATTGCACGGACATGTTTTAGAAAGTTGGAATAAGCACCTAATTCCATACTTCTGTTTGAAACACTGATGAGAAAAGTAATAAATACGTGAACAACTTTCACTAGTATA
>SDVV010037635.1:0-10817 GCA_016164225.1 Gammarus roeselii
GGGGACAAACTCCACTTGAATAGAATCCCAGGTAATTGAAACTAACAAGACACATTCTTCTAAACCCTACTTACAAGTAGCTAATATACGCTTCCATAACACTTAAACCACATGTATGTGGTCACGGATCCTTCTCGATCTTGCCATCCTCACCAATCCCAACAGTAGGGGATCATTTACCTTCCTCAATTCTACTAGTCTTGGCCTAGGTCACGGAACATCCTCGCTAAGCCTCCTATCCAACATTACTAGTTTGGAAACGTGTACTTCTTCAATCCCACCTGTTTGGGGCTATGTTAGTACATAATACGCCGCAAAGGAGATTTTTTTTAGTTTTATTATCAACAGCACTGCATTTAGATTGCAAGTTTTTACATTGCTTTTATAATCAGATGACTGTTCCTCCAGGCAGATGGTCGTATACAAACAACAATAAAACAAATATATACATACGATACGACCATAAAAAATGATATAACAAGACCAAACAATTTCATCAAAAGAACGTTGAAATAAAAACGTGAAAATTAGATTTCTTGCGTTGGCAATACCTTTCCCAATCCCACCAGTATGGGGTCGAGTAACCCAGCACCAATCTAGCCCTCCTCTCCAACTTCACCTGTATTGGATCATTGTAAAACTTATTGAGCTCTCTCTGCAGCCAGTGGGCGCCGATATCGTGCGGGCTGAGCGTCTTCTCTGCCTGCTTGGCGGCCGAGGCACCCCCCACTCCATTCAAGGTCTCAGCAGTGATGCCCACGCCTCCGTCATCAGCTGCCTCCTCATCATCGTCCTCATTGTCATCGATCTCCTAGTGGGAAGATATTAGTGACTGTAATTGCAAATCCTGTTAGGGGTGGAGTCTTGTCATAAAACAGAGTGGCCTTCAGCAAATGTGTGGTTGAAGAGGAAAAAAGGTAGTTGGAGGCGATACTTAGACGGAACTGTTGACCAATGCATGATTAGATGATGGCTATTACATATAAAGTGCCGATGACACGTGCCAGTAGCCAATTAGTAGCTGCTGGTGAAAGTTGACACGAGATTATGAATGGGGAAACAAGAAGGCTCCAAATAAGCAAGAAATATCAATATTTTCAAGTGATTGTGGTGACAATACTTCTAGGTCATTCGGTAGTAGTTATAAATGTTGAGCAATAGGATTAAAGCAAATCTCGAATGAAATATCAAGGCATCGGTAATGAGCTAATTTTGGTGCGAGTAAAGATTTTAGTCTCGCTTATTTCCGATGCAATTTGTGCCGAATTTCCCTCAGTGACAGTAAATAAGGGAATTAGAAAAATTACCTTAGATAGTTATTGTCTTCTCACGTAGTTGTGTTTAGTATATAGCTAGCAACGATAGCAGTGCCTGCCAGTAGATCCAATCAAAACGCAAAAACATCAACTATGAATACTTTTTCTCAATGGAAATAAATTAAAATTCAGAAAGCTAAAATATTATGGGCTAGCAAATGTTTACTCTAATCTCGCTTTCTGAAATGTATGGCACCTAATTAGTTAGTTAAAGAACTCAAATTAGCAGTTGAAATGTTCTTCCCGCTGGTTCTCCTCTCATCCTAGTAACTTGTATTGAGTCGCCCCTCATCCTAGTAACTTGTATTGAGTCGCCTGCTTCTCAACTTAAGTTATCTTCTGTATCGACATTCTCACGCTGAAATCATAAGGTGTGCCAACTATCCCATTCCTCCTGAGCATCACTACCTCTCCATCCTCTTCACCCTGGCTTCACACTTCTTTTTCATTCAGGAACCAATCTCTTTTCAACCTATATCACCCTTTCCCCACCTCCTCGTAACCGTCCTCTTCCTCCTCATCATCCGTGTCCTGGAACTGAACGTTGACGCCGTGCGTCTCATCGAGCAAGTCATCATCGCCTCCCGCACTGGGTGCAGGAGCCACAGGGCCCCCCATAGCCTTAGGTCCAGCCGACCCCCCCTCCGCCCCAAAGTCAGTGATCTTCTTGCCCAGGTTGACGAGCACAGCAAAGCGTTCGTCAGTGAGCGTGCCGAGCAGCTCTTCCGTGTCGTGCTTCCGCTCGCGGTCCTTGAGGCGATCGTTCTTGAGTACTGCAAGCACCTGAGGTTAGATAGGTTGGATTAGAGACCAGGATTTCTCGTGCAATCAAGTCAATGTCATTAGTGCGGCAATCAAATCGATGATGAGTGATGCAGTAAGTTATATTAATGGGCAACGGGTAGGATCTAAGTAGAGTGACCAGGGTTGCTAGTGCAAAGCAATAAGGAAAGAGGACAGGGTTTTGAGCAACAAACAGGACACAGGTTGTTTAAAACAGTACAATAACCATAGCTCACAATGATAAAACCACTCAACATGATGTCAGACAATAGCATGGGAGTGGAATAATCGTACACCCTCTCTTCACCTAATACAGACAAGCTAACATTCATCACTTCAAGTATTGTCTATTAGATACTTTAAAAAAATTACGAGGCTGTTCCGCCATCAACGTAACCTTGAACAGCAGTACCACACAGGACGCCACGAGGCTGGTCTGCCATCAACACAACCTCACCAGCAGCGCCCCACAGGACGTCACGAGGCTGATCCGCCATCAACCCAACCTCACCAGCAGCGCCCCACAGGACGTCACGAGGCTGGTCCGCCGCCAACCCAACCTCATCAGCAGCACCACACAGGACATCACAAGGTTGTTCTGTAATCAACAGAATCTTATCAGTAGCTTCACACAGGACCTATCGAGGCTGGTCCGTCACCAACCATACCTCGTCAGCAGCACCACACAGGACGTCACGAGGCTGGTCCCCCAGAGCCTCTTGTATGAAGGAAAGCACCACCTCGTAGGTCTGCTTTGTGGCTTCAGACTTGGGGCGGTAGAGAACGTCCCCCTAGAGGATGGAAGAAAATGGAAAAAATGCATCCAGTTAGTGCAGTGAACTTTATTCCAATAACATTTTTTTTCAACTTGCATTGGTATGCAATTGATTTGGGTTGATAAAAAAAAAATGAAAATACAATTGGAATGCTTAAATTCTGTGACAAAATTAATTGTCAGCAATAAAAAAATATGTTATGCAATAAATCAACCTTGCACTAAGTATTATTAGTTGCTGCCTCTTCAAGTGAAACATTTGTAACAACATGCTGCTTGTTTCTTTAAGAGCAACTGAAGTGAAACTTCAATCATCTCATCTTCTTTTTATTCAAAAACCATTCCCCACCAGCAAAAAAATTGTGATGTGTTCCAAAATATTCTGAGATTATTCCAACATGAGATATAAGAGTTTAAATGTCCTGTTTTCTTTCTTCCCATCAAATTAGTCAGTTCAACAATTGGCCGCACGTATCAACACTATGCTACCCGGTGCCTAAGCATTTAATTATTGATCAATATCAAGTTTTGTAAGTGTGCTTGATATTGATGTCATTGCAGATAGTCCTTTAGGCCTTTTTTCAGTTTAGAGCTTCAATAATATTTTTCTGGATTCAGTATGCAAGCAGGTATCATTTCAATACATGAAAATATCTTCAGTTGACCTTAAAGAAAGTAAAAGTGTCACAAAAACTACAAATCACAGTAGCTATCTATCTCAGTAGATAACTCATTTTTAAGGTGCTAGCTACATATCATGGTTGTGTCATATTGATAAGCAATGAAATAAATATTGCAAGAACACAACTACAATTTGCAGATGAAATGGGATGTGACAATTAATGTTTTACAGCAATTTCTATTAGTAACATAACTCATTGCATGGAACAATTTTTTTTTTAGAACTATGACTGACAGCTGAACGATTCCATTCCATAATCTAATGGGAGTAATGATGAGTTGCCTGCTCAACTGCTGCACTCACCTTGTTGCATAAGAGATAAAAACACAAACTTACAATTTTTTGGTCATTAATGATAAAACAAACTGGAATGAAGAACCAGTGACTCTTATCGCCTTCTCATGGTTAGAGTGCCTTATATGTGCAAGCCATTCGATTCCAGTACTTTACACTCACCATTTCATCCAGCTCAAGGATGGTGGATGTTTTAATGGTCAGCCCAGTAAATTCCTCTGTCTTCTGCTTCTTGGTCACTTTCTTGATCTCTTTTTCTCCATTCTGAAATAGGAATGAAATATAGCTAACATCTGTAAAGCCAACAATGAACACACAGCAGAGACTTCTTGTAATCTCATACCAACTAGCACCTCTTTTTTCAGTCTTAGATACATGCATTTCCATGACAAATTCATCAAATGAAAAATCTATCAATAGCTAACTAGTGAAGAATGATTCTGAGATTAGGAGGTAACAAGTCAGTCAACAAATAACTTCTAAAGTTAAGAAATGATTCAATAACTAGTAAAGATGGTTCCCAGATGAGAGAACATCATTCATAACATGACTCCTGCCTGTTTAAGGCTAAAATTCTAAAGTCAAAGCCTGCTTGTGGCCCTTCTGCTAGGTTCAAAATAAAATGAGCTAAAAACATTAATGTAGCTGGAAGGCACTACAAGAATATTCTTGAGTGAAAGTAATGGGCAAGCTCAGTTTCCATGTCACATGATAAATTGTAAGTGGAGCCTGTAAGCGGCAGCAACAAAGAATGTCAAGGACAGCCTCACCTGCTGGGGTTTAATTCTCTGGTAGCGGTCGCCCATGCGAGTGCCCACCAGCTTCCCAGTTAGGGACATAACCTCTCCGGTAGCCTCATCCTTGCTGCGCCGCTCGATAAGTCGAACATCAGCTTGAAGCACCAAGTTGGAGTTCTAGGAGATGAGTTAAAGACACACAAGAATAATGAAAGTTTGGATATGTTTCAATACTATACGCAGTGAACAACATCATTGCAATGCATGAACAAAAGCATCAAACAGTGAATTATAATCCATTCATTTATTTATCTCAAACTTTTAAAACAACTTGGTTTAAACTTTTCAAAATCTCCGACTTGCATTGGGAGTTGTATAACAAAAAGTAGCTAAGTAGCTACAATAGAGCTGAATACTTAGCAAACCAAAGGTGGCCCACTGAAATGCTACTATAAGATAGCCATAATAATACATGGGCATTGCCTAGTATATGTTGTTAAATATAAACAAGCAGCAGATCAAGTTGTACCAGTATATTTGGCCCAGTCTAATGAACATTTTGTAATGAATGAATAGCTAGCTGTCAACTTTTCTAGTGACATTAGTTTCTTGGTTCTACAGATAATTATACATGCCTGCAATCACACTGTAGCAAACAGAGCTCGTTGAGGAAATTGATGAGCTCCATGCCCTCTAAGAGCAACTAGGCACCCACAACCAAATTAGAAAATAAATCAAGATTTTACCACAATATTAGCTACATAAATTGTGTTTCCCCTCAATATCAGGTTATTAAGATGAATATAGCTACTATCACAATCTGTTGATAGTGTATGCACATGAAATTATTAATGAATGAGTAGCTAATTCTTCTAATTCCCCAGTTACAATCTTAAAATACTTTTAGCTATATCATAGACCAACTTGATCAATTATTATCTAGAACATTTTGATTTCTCAACCCCATGTCTGGATGATTCTGACTGGAAAGTCATTGTTTATAAGAGTATCAATACTACAATTTTGTAAACCTTAGTAGTTTGCTCCATGAAGTAGCTACAAAGAAGCCACCCCCTGAAGTTAAACTGTGATGAATTCAATTTGAAATTTTGTTTTGCAAATTCATTCACTGCATTTAATAATGAAGTTTATGCATTAAATTTACAAATTGATAACACACTGCTAAACAATGATTTTTTAAATTACTGATAGCTAATAAATTGAAGACATCACTCACCGCTTTGTACTCATACTGCAGCTGCCGGGCTGTTTGATCAGCCATGGCTTACACAAGGTACGTCAGATGCTAGTCAATGATATAACTTAATACATTCTGAAAATGAAAAAAAAAACATTCAAGAGATGAGGTATAATTTCATTTAGCTTTAACATCTAATTAGTAGATGATTAGGAATGAGCCAGTAGCTAAGCTAATGTAAAAACTTTGCTAGCTAAAATCAACTGGGAATCAAACTTGTGGTCCAAAGTAAAGAAAAAATGAAGCAGCTATTAGTGATTATTGAAATAGTCTGTGATAACCAAATATGACTAGCTTCCTACTTTTTTTTGGGTAGGATATTTTTTGTGGTGTTAGCTATATAGAAGCTATTTGGCATGAATGTTTTCAGCAGTGAAGATTTATGCTTGCATTCATTCAATTGAGAGAATGTTGGCAACTGCTATTTGTACACTTTTATTATTAAATTGATAACTCAAAATGTATGTTGGTACAATCTGGTAGTTGTCAAGCTGCACATGAACAAAATATTTTGAAGTTTGATGTTGCATCCAGTACAATGATGACGCTTGAAATCAGCTTGACACATGGCTATCGGAGGTTGCCAGCATCTACTTTTGGTAACCCAATTCAATAATAGGGATGGGATCTTCCCTAGGTAAGGTCTGTGGTAGCATCAACTAGTGATGTGCCAAAGTATCGGAATCAGTTGTTTTCAGCCCTTTCTGATGGTATCGGTGAAAAATGGCCAATACTTTGAAATATATTGGTGACATATCAGCACATACCTAATACCTAAATAAATGAGAAGATTCACAATGTGCTTGTAATTAACCCTTATATTATATGTAGCTACATTACAATATACAATAAAATTTTATTATTATGTGAGCGTGGCTGCCTTGTGTGTTCCCACCCTTGGCTGGAGATGGGGTGGGGTGTGCTGGGGATGTTCAGGTATTCATTTAATGGCCAACTTATGGCCCATTGTTTGCAGGTTCATCTTCAGTATCCTTGGCGTGTAACCCCACTTCTGAGTCAGCCTAGCTGATCAGGAACAGTCTCCAGTCAATGTAAAGGGTGAGAGAGCGCTAAGGTGAATCCTCCACTATCCAAGGTCCTGGGGTGGGTGCTGCCCATGTCTGTGATGTAGCCTGGAAGTGGGAGACCTGTATTCCAGCACTGCTCTGCATTCCGGCACTGCCCAGACTCAGAATTGAATCCAGAGGACACCCAGGAGATGGATGGCTATTTTTAGGCAGTGAAGCCAGTAGGGGTGCTGCGGCACAGCCCAACAGATATCCAGGGGTGGAAAAACCTGTAACTGGTGCCAGCCAGAGAGCGACACGCCCAAAGTGCCTGGTTTTATTCTATAGCCCAGGTGAGCTTGGTCCCAGTGGTCATAACCTGGGTTAGTGAGTGCCAAGTTTGTGTTGGTTTGGTAGGCTCCATGACCTTGCCACTTGAACAGCTAGGGTGGGGATTTTGCCATCGCTTACAATTAATTCAAAGTCCCGCAAGATTCACTGAGGAATACTGTCTATTTAGACTGTTTATCAAAGTGGATAGTCAATCACTCAACTTCTTTACTGAAAGTGTTTTTTTATCTTTGTGGGCATAAAATTTACTGAAGTGGAAATGTATACTTTAACCATTGAATCAAAATTATGAAAAAGTATCGGTATCAGCAAAGTATTGGCAGTATTGGTCTCAACCAATTTTTTGGCATGAGTATTGGCCAAATTTTTGGTTTAGACAAAAGTAGGGACTCTCCACACCCAAATATGAAAAATCATCAACATGAAGGTGTGGTTTTCAGGTCCCCAAACATTATAGTTAGGACAAATCAACACAGCAACCTTTGGAGGTGTCTGGAATTTTTGATGGATTCTTGCCAAATTTAATTTGATGGTGACACTACATATATATTGTAGTTTGTTGCACAAGGGTTTGAAAAAAAATGTATGTTTTTGTGAACATACAGATCCAGACACTCGGCCGCGTCCCCCAGAAAGGGGGGTGGCCGACGGCAAGGCTCCCCTCACACCCTCACACTCACACAACTTAGCTTTTTTTTTTTGTGAACATACAAATACTTAGACATACAAATACTTAGCCCTTTTTTTTGTGGAACATACAAATAGGAAACTGCACAGTCAGCCCAAGTAACAAATCAATAGCTATGGATAGGGGGGTGACTTCAAACACATTTTGAATGATTTAATATTTTTATTTTCATTAAAAAGTAGCATTGACAGGGATGACTCCCAACACTTCCCGCAAGCTTCAAGATAACTCGAAAACTACGCAACCAAAAAACTTAATTTATGGTGTGAATAGGTTTCATTATGACCATGAAGCGCCATAAAGTTCACCATTCTACCAAAAACCAAAAAGAACTTGTTTACAAAAAACCATGCAGCGAGCAATGGCCCCTAATTGGTGATTCCCCGCACCCCCCATATATCAATAATTGGAATGCATATTAAAAGTTTGAGAGTACCAATAGAAAGAGCATGCCTATATTAGTATAGCTATATCCGCTGCATAAATGAAAAGGTTGTATAAATTATTACGTCTGACAGGTCTTTTATGTGCTTGTCATGTGCAGCAGTTGTTCTTGACAGTTGATGGGATGTTTTTTCCAATTTTACAGCTAGAAACAAAATTGTTCTTCAATAATTGCAAACTAACTTTAGTGGAAGTCCTTTCTCCAAATCTAGAACTAATTATGAACCTAAAGTTCCAGTAAATGAGCAAATATTGTGAAAAGACAATCTTTTCAATAATACAATACAAATAAAAGAGGTACTTCTTCAATTTTAGAGGCAAACTTATTGCATTTACATGATTTTAAGGCATGCTAAATAAGTTATTGTCATCTTAATATGAAAATATAATAAATAGGTAAAAGTTTGTTTGTGGGTGTCAAAGAGAAGTTAACACTTAGGTCTAGATTTGTCACCATGTGTTAAAATACATGAGGTCATTATAAAATTAGCTACGCATTATGAAATTAGCCGTGGTATCATTATTTTAGGTCATTTACTTCTAGATGTCCCATGTGTGAAGAATTACATATATATAATTACTTTCCAATGAAGAAAAACTAAAATATTTACTCAATAAAATGGGTGTGCGGAATCACCCCAAATGTTTTTACACCTGGGGTGATTCCTTGCAGTTGTATACATCTACAGAAGTATATATACATTTCTTTCCAAAATACTTCTTACACAACAAACTACAACATATCACAAGTATCACCACCACATTTGGCCACAATCCATTGGAAACTCTAGCCACAGCATTGAAGTTTGCAGAACATTGATTTTTTCAAATGAAAATTATCAGGGACCTGAAAAAAAGATACCTACACTTTGGCAATTTTCATAATTTCTGTGCACAGATCAAATTTCTTCAAGTACCTGATACCATGTAACAAAAACCTGTCCTTTCAAGTCCCGTAGTCAAATAGTGACTGACATTTCTGATGTTTTGTTGCCCACAAGAGGGGTGCGAGGAGTCACCCTGGGACAGTCTGCATTCCCCGTCCCTGACGTTGTCTGAGATCAGCATTGATGATTGAGTTGTTGTTGTTGTTGTCACAGACTTATTATACTAAACTGAGATCCGCATTGATAATTAGTTGTTGTTGTCCTCACAGATGTACTATACTAAGCTGTCCTCCTCGTCTGGTGGGGAAAACTGAAATTGTTGTCCTCCTTCAGCAGCATACTTGTGGTGTTGTCCTCGTCTTCTAAGCAAACTATTTGTTGTTGTCCCGTGTTTATTATAGGGCACATTGAGGGTGACTTACGACTTGTTCATTTTCATAGATTTGCTTTCAATTTCACGTTCCACTACCACCATACTCTAACTTGTACCAATTTATTCAATTGTGTATCTTGCAAAGTTATGATTGTTGAAATTCAAATGGAATTGTATTTGGCCAATGACGACCATGACCTGGAGAATCTCTGATACCGATTCAAATGAATTATGTCACAGCTATTACCAGATTGCACAATTGGGCACGGGGTTGAGAACATTACGTGCGTTTTCATCGCCGAATATCAAGAACCGAACCAGCCGTGCGCCTCAGAAGCTGAGATCGGCATAACTAGACCTTTGCGTGCGCTCGCAGCAGTATGTTTGCCGAGTTACGGGCGCCACTGTCAGAGACACTGACAAATATATACAAAACAGAGAACTAAATCTACGAGCGCCGAGAAACCAACTGCAGTATTACATGTGTGTAGAGCTTGACATGACCGCACATATATAGACGTAAGCGTCTTTCACCAACCAGGCATCATACAAAACAGAATGTAACATTTAGATGATACTCTTGCTTATGGTAGTTATAAATTTTAATGAACAATACCTGTCAGTTCGTAATAAAAATTGCCATTACTAACAATGCTTAATTTGCACTTCCACTCCTCTGTCTCTTCCAGGAATGTTCCAGCAAACTTGTTTACATAACGTGTGTGACGTCGGTGTTCGTTTTCATCTATTGTCAAAATGCAGTAACAACAAAATTGTCGTTCGCACCATGCAGGGCGTAATTCAATATTACAGTTTAGCTATTGTTACATTCATACCAAATGCTGATGTGCTTTGATTTGACTCATATTGCCCGTTGAATTGTGAATCGAAAATTTTTTATTCTCCCGCCAAAAAAATGCGATATTGGTTTTTGTTTGTTTCTCTCAGTAACCGATGACGATCCGGACTGTTCGGTCATAGTTCTTCAATGATGGTGATGCGCAGTGGTTAGGAATCTTGGCGTCAGCTTGAATTAATATGCTATGGAGGAAAATGCGTGCATGAAATTTTAGCACAACAAATATTTTTGAAGAATTGTTTACGTGCGATGTACTGTCTCCGCGTGCAATATTTTGAAAGGTGTCTTCACGTGCGCTTCATCTCAAGATTTCACGTGCGCATCACATATTTCTTATAAATGTTCGCGTGCGCTAACTGTCAA
>SDVV010037636.1:0-10817 GCA_016164225.1 Gammarus roeselii
TATATATGTATACATATGTTCGCATTTCGTGAACCTCCGTAGGTTCCCTTGGGATGTGACGTTAAGTTATGCAGCCACATTGGTTGATAACTCATCAACTATTTAAAAATATAAACGAGTAAGTGTTCATGATAGTGGACATCAATTCTAGGGGACTTGATGTTCACTATTATTGACAAGACAGAGTGGTTCTGCACTTCAAAAAAATAATTTTCCCCCGGCCTGAAACCAGCGCTCTGGGAGAAATTTTGAAACTTTCCTCCTTGCACGCTACAAATATTTGCCAAAAAAACGGTGGCGACCAAGAATTGCGAGATCTGAACATAAACAGGAAAAATTCTGATAGTTCCGCTAGCTACTGGAAGAATATTCATCGGCTATAAGTTATTACTTTGGATATAACCAGATTGTGACTTATACGCAAAGCACCATACATGGTATTTAAAAAGTATGAAGCCGAAAACTAGGCTATCAATTATATATGTAACTGCATTTCTGGGGCTCATTATCATTCCAATTCGAGAGATGAAAACGTATTTCAATTACTTCAAAGCCCATTACCATTTATTCTAGTAGTCCAATTCACAAACAATCCTAACTGATCATTATTTCCTCCATCTTCTTTAGTTCTCCCCAACAACCATCAGCGCTATCATTCAAATTATATTCCTCTTCCCAAAAACAACATCTATTCTTCCCCTGCTGTTGAAGAGTCTTTAAAGACGGATCTATTAATGAAACTTGTCGTTATTAGTTTTATAACTGATCTAATCATCCCCACCCAGACGGTCATAACAGCTCCACTTCAATCATCCTCAATACCAAGAATTTCTGCTTAAATTCCAGCCTTCCTTCTCCCGGCCGCCTATACCGCTAGCATTCCAAGTAGCGATCCAAATATGGCTATTACAGGCCACTATGTTGTGTATTTGGGCCGTGTTCGCTTAACTGGGAAATATGAAAATAGGGTCAATATAATTACCTGCCTTCAAATCACGCCAGCAACAAAACACGTTTACGTACTCATCAAACGCTGTTGCCTCCTCCAAACAGTGTTATCGTGAAGGAGGCTGTTCCGTTGCTCTGGTATTTTTGCATTGCTCCCCAACAGTCCCACAACGTTACTTTCTCCTGTACCCACTGTCATCCTTCTTCCCCCGTGCTTCCCACACCTCCTTCCTGCAACGCGGCGCCACGCACATTTCCTCCTGTCCTGTAACCCACACTCCACCTTTCCTTCACGTGCCTCACACTTCTCCTTCCAGTCAACTGAGTCTCACACGTTTTTTCCTACTCCCGTACCCAAACTCCATCTTCCCAACCCCGTGTGTCGACACCCTTTCTTGTTGCCTGTACTTACGCTTTTACTTATTCCCACGTTCCCACACACTTTCTTTCACCAGTACCCAACATCTTCTTCCTTCTCCAGTACTCAAACTCACCCTTCTTCCCTACGTGTCCTACATTCTTCATTGCTGCCATTTAGCTCCACAATCTTCCTTCCTCTCTTCCCGTGTGCTTTGCGCTATATAAGCCTCTTGTAGGCACACCACACAAGCCTCTTGTAGGCACACCACACAAGCCTCTTGTAGGCACACCACACTCTCCATCAGTCCCGGAACGAGCATCACACAGGCCAGTGGTGGCAGTGGTGACCTCCTCAAATGTTATGGACTTCAAATGGCCCTCTAACGGTACTATGGAACCGTTTGAAGAGGTCGGATGAGAGCATGTATGTCCTAACCGCGCCATAATGTTGTAACCGTACCACAATGTAGTAGCCGTGCTACAACGTTGAAAACCGTGGTAAAATGTTGTAATCGTGACACAATGCAGAAACCGTGCCACAATGTTGTAACCGTGCAACATAAGGTAATAATTGTGCTTACTGAGTTTCTGAGAATTTTGCAGCATTTTGGGCATTGGATAACTTACTTCTCTAACGTTCGGCTTCTGACGTTCACACAACAAATAAATTTTCAAAGTTGTCATCCCTACAATAAAACTATGTTAGCATAGCTGGCATGATTACATGGTCGCCACGATTGTGAAATTTAGATGATTGTTTTGATATCTTAGACGTTTACAGTCGCAATGGTTGCGTTGGTATCATGATTGTATAATTACATAACAATCACACACGCCTGATGGATAGGCGACAATGCCGTCTCCTTTCCAGTTTACCAACAAAAATGCAATCAGACAATCCGCCATCTTGTTTCATGTTGTCCTAACTTTGATCTAAAACATGGCACCAACTTTCAGCTCGATATTAAAGACACTTTTGGCAGCTAAAAGTTTGTCAAATTGGAAGATATGGGTTGCAAAAATTAACAATAGTTCAAATGTTCTTTTCGACATTCAGATCGTTTCTCTGCTGAGCAGTCATGCACCCTATCATGATTTCGTTCAAGGCTTGTTTCCAGGCCGTTGATGGTTGCACTCGTCTGGCATATGCCCTTGATTCAAAGAATTCACTCCTAACGACTCTCGGCATAGGTTATAAAATACTATTTCGCGACAATTAAATAATAATTAACTGACAGTTCGCCTATAAGCTTCCTTGCCGATCATCCAAACCATTCTTATTGCCCTCTCTTCGACCACATTGATAGATTCCATAACATGTTATTACCATGATGTTTCGTATTATTTTAGATTTAAAATTCTAAGTTGATATTTTTGATAACTGCAATCATTAAATAAAAAATAATACACAAATTTATTGAACAACCCTTAATAAGATATATAGGCATTTGTTCAAGCTAAAAATAATAATTGTTGATAATTCATGGTCAGTATCCAAGTTGTAATGGAAGAAGATTGCCCGAAGTAGAAGAACGATCAACTCTCGGTAATTGTTTCTGTTCCACCAATCGTATATCAAAATTAGACAATTTGCCCTATAAAAAGTGCACCTGCTCTGTAGATGTTCTATTATATTTTTCATGGGAAAGAAAAAATGAACTATTTTATGTTTATCTACTCCAACAACAAAATTCTCTATGATGTTTTTTTATTTCTAAAACTTGGTTAAACTCCTCCGTTGAGTGTATTGAAGTGCAGTGCTAAATTTGTTCTCGTACTTTTCGGGAAATTGAAACTGGTGAAGTTGTCATTATTCTGGAGACTCTACATTACACGCCTACTGTTCACCTGATATTACCGTATTTTTTTTTTTTCATTTTAGAACTCTCTACACGAAATAGGGACTCAGCAAATAGTAGAAGATGGTTGTTTATAGACCTCTAGAATTGCCTGGGAGATTCCATTAACCGAAAGTGGTGATAAGATTCTAACTATCGTCCTGTGTGAACCATGCACATATGCATAGCGGTCTGGTCATTCATTTTATTTATAATGGTATGAACATTATTAAACCGTTTGAATTTTTAAGAATTTTTTTTACAGCTGATGCTATTTTGCGATTCAAGGATTCAGTACATTTTTCATTCGCCTCGGAAACTAATGCTCGTTGGGCTGCTTGTTTATTCCAAATCGGTCGATAAAATTAATAAATATTTAGTTTTTGTAGTCTCAAAATTGGGAATTAGAAGATTGACTATTGCCTTGATTATTGCCTTGATTGCCTTGATTGCCTTGATTGCCTTGATTGCCTTGATTGCCTTGCTTTGATAATTTGCAACAAATAATAATTTGTTTGTTAATACATGTTCATATAATCTTAACTGTGGCATCAAATATTATGCACTGGTGTTCCTCAAGGCTTCATTCTCGGACCATTGCTTTTTGTGTTATATATTGATGTATATGAGTCAATGCTTCCCTGACAGGCCTTGGTTTGGTTATTTGTGTAGATGATACGACTGCTCTCGTCAGTGGACCTGATTTAGACCAAAAATTAAACAATCTGGGAAAATATATTTAAATCATACGGAATTGATTGTAATATGTCTAATGTTATTTCTTCCGATATCCTCCGTAAGATGCTGTGCCGGAAAAACCCGCTGAAACATCTGATAGACTGCACTGTATACTTACCGTGTCCCGTGTCTGATCCTAGGCCTTAGCGTTATTTCACTGGTTCACTCCTCATCTCCCGTCAAATTTACTTGCATTCAGTCCTGAACAGAATGAATCAGTCCCGTGATAAGGTTAACCTACCTTAACTTGACCATACCTCTGGCACCCACTGCTACTCTCAAAATTTTATTTCCCTGGAATAATCTGCCAAGGGAAGTTAGAATTCCCTATTAATTATCAACTAGTATAGGAAAAGATTATAAACAAAGAGTTTTCATCCCAACGTGCTCTTATTTTTGTGGAGTGTCAGAACGTTTATTATGGCATGTACGTTTGTGTATATGCATAAAAATGTACCCTTTAGTGAACACTTCCATTTCATGATCAAAATTTTAACTGTAACCTGTTGAGCTTGACATCCAGCTCTGTTTGTTCGTGTGTTAATTCACTGCCTCCTAAGTGAAGCGTATTACGGACTCGTATTGGTGCCCAACCCCTTATTCCTTTATCTCATTTCTAATATCGTGCTTGTTCAAGTCAGAAATAAATATTCAGTGACCATTCAAATTTTTGCCTGCGTGATTTGGCTCGGTAATCAATGTTTTTCTCTCTTCTCTCGTAAATATATCACGGTGTTTTGAAAAAATATTGCTGTACTTCAGAACGTCACTGTTACCAATTTTGTTGTTCAATTGCATAGGTTTAATGTTTGTGACTATATGACTTTTTTATTGTTGAACCCATGGATGATTGTTAGTACCACTGTTTTTACTATCATACTACACAGCTCAGAATATTAAATATGATGTATTTTATGTAAACCTGTGGTCTCTTTCAATGAAAATATCATTATTAACATGATTAATAAGCATATTACAGTTATTAAAATCATTATTATTTTAAACGACCACACTCTTTGATCAGATTTTTGATGGGTCAGCTTATTGCCTTTGTAGAGGTCCCAAATTGACCCAACATTGAAACTAATAATACATCAACTCAACACATATGACATCATCATCCAAATCATATTTTTCTATTAAAATGCACCTTCTTAGATGTCCGCTTCACTTTTCTTGCTGTAAGTACTCAAATCCCGTATCTTTTCAAGCTGATATCCTACGACGATATTAAAAAATATGATAGTGCAACAACCGTTTATTCAGTTATTCCGGTGAATAAATCAGGTTCTCATCCACCAAAATGTTCATAGAGCAAATTTAATTTAATATCAGCGAACGATTCAGACTTGTTCCTAGAGGCATAATTCTCAACATTTTGTCTACCCAGATAATTGAAAAGAGGCAGATTTCCCAACTCGAGTGGACTCACGCAGCATGCCCGCGCTGTCTATTGACGTTGTTCATTTTGTGTTCTCTTCAACATGTTTGCAGTTAAATTCTCGACCTGCGGTGTGCTGTGTCGATAGTTTGTAGAAGTAAAATACTTTTATAATTTAAGTATCGTATAAAAAGCTTGCAACTGTTTACAAGTGTACGATTTAAGTGTCAAATAAAAAGTTTACAATTGTTTACAAGTGTAGGCCCCAACTAGGTTTCCTTTTGATAGCAAGAGGATTTCTATAACAACGAGAAAGGGAACGGCTTAGTAATTTATTGGCGATTTATGTAGAACTTGTCCAGCTGTGACTTAAACGCTCCGATTGTATTGATGTTTACAACCTCCGCTGGAAGTTGATCCATTCTTCGACAACTCTATGCGAGAAGAAATTGCGCGTGATGTCGATTGAGAAACGTTTCCCAACGATTTTGATTTAATTGTTCTTAGTCACTCCGTTCGTATCTAGAGTGAAAAGGCTCGCACGGTCGACGTTTTCCCACTGACTTTTGCACAGCCCTTGGGTGTGCAAAGGTCAGTGGGGAAGTGCGTGAGGAGAGGAGCGAAGGCGCTCCATCAATAGGTGCACTGCCTTTTGTACGGACCGATAACGACTTAAGGAGGGATTTCAGGCGTGTTTGAAATACGAACTTATGAATACCTTTCTTTATCAGAAAAGTTTAGTCCATAAAATGAATTGTTTACAATGAAAATGGGAACAGTGTTACCCAGACCCATGTCCCTTTTCCAATGTCACCACTGCAGCTCGCCAGGCCCGTATAAAGGGCATCAGAATTCAATCTTTCTATCAAACTTTTTTTTCACGTTTCAGTCGTGGGTGCGAAACACATTTCTTAACAAAGAGTCATTTCCAGCCTTCAGTTGGGCCGTCAGATAACGCTGTCAGCAGCTAGGCCGTCAGATGGTGCTGTCGGCAGTGGGACTGTCGGATGGCGCTGTCGATTGCAGACCTGTGATATGGCGAGAGGCCTCAATACGCGTGTATCAATAATGAGAGGGTCAGGGAGGGAGCTGGGTTTGATTTTAACGTTATTGGGCTGGTCGGAGGACATGATCACAACATGGCCGGGTGTATAGTCCTTGCAGTTCAATAATGTTATAAAAACCGCTAAATTGAGTTAGACAAAAACTTAAAATACAGCTTTTTAAGGAACGTATCATTTTGAAGTCGTCCTAATGAAACAATTGTCAGACTTGTGTTATCCTGGTGTTCGATATCTTAACCCCGAAAGAGTTCACGTGACCGCTGAATTAAAAAATTATAGCACTCATGCAGTTGCAGTCTCAAGTCCATGATGACAGTTCCTATCAATCGGTTTACAACTTATTCGACCAACAACTATTCCCTCCAGGAAGTTACTCAAAACTATTTGGGCAATCCTTGATCCAGCGGCTACTATAACTGCATAAACCCATTGCGCTGATTCTGCAGGCCTTAGTGCAGTATTTTAATATACATTTATTCATCGCTGTACAAAACATTTGAAATGTTTCGTGAAACATCAGAGAAAATGGTTGAATGACGAAATATACAAATCTTGTGATGTTGATCAGCAGGCTGGCGATTTTGCTCAGCGTTTTCACATAGAATCTTGGATAAACACTGTTGAAAAATATATAACTGTAATAACCTAACACACAACTGAACTTGGACAGTGGTAATTTATTGTATGCAAAGCGTATGGAAACCTATTGGTCATTTAAAATATTGAAATTCAGATAATGAGAAATCTCAGAAAATCAAATCAAAAGTTATATGTTGCTACATTACAAAGTTACCCAGCTAAAGTGAGATCCCGTAAACGCATCAAGAAGCCAAGGAGATCCTGTAAACGCGTCAAGAAGGCAAGGAGATCCTGTAAACGCGTCAAGAAGGCAAAGAGATCCTGTAAACGAGTCAAGAAGACAAGGAGATCCCGTAAACGTGTTAAGAAGGCAAGGAGATCCTGTAAACGCGTCAAGAAGGCAAGGAGATCCTGTAAACGAGTCAAGAAGCCAAGGAGATCCCGTAAACGTGTTAAGAAGGCAAGGAGATCATGTAAACGCGTCAAGAATGCAAGGAGATCCTGCAAACGCGTCAAGAAGGCAAGGAGATCCCGTAAACGTGTTAAGAAGGCAAGGAGATCATGTAAACGCGTCAAGAAGGCAAGGAGATCCTGCAAACGCGTCAAGAAGGCAAAGAGATCCTGTAAACGTGTTGAGAAGGCATAGAGATCCTGTAAACGTGTCAAGAAGGCAATTGAATACCTTGCCATTTTGGCAAGCTTGGCTAGTTTTTATACCACTCCTTAAAATGTTACAAGCTGAGAAAAGAAGAAAAATTCAGTCAATCCTGATCAGTGTTGGGCCCCTAGTGTTAGGCTATAACAAATACCGATAATATAGCATTATCATTCCCGTCCTCTGTCTTCAATAAAGAATTTCTTGTTGTTCGTTATGCTTATTGTTGCTGTTGTTTGCTGTAGTTTAGACAAAAGATTGCAACCAATAGATTTTTTTGTCATATAATTTAGCATTAATTGAAATTTTAGTTATAACCCTACCTGTCCCTTCCTTGCCCCATCAGCTCGGCCGACGTTGTGGTCATTCAGTCGTTGATTCATACTGCCAAACAATCCACTGATTTACATAGCTGGTATAAATGCCGCCTTGATTGACTCGAAAACAGAAATGAAACAAAGTTTCTTAATGGGTCTTCAATCTATGATGGGTTTATGTTACAAGCAAATTTAAGTTTTACGGTTCCCAAAGCGTTAGATGGTTTTACCAGAGTTGATTTAAAAATTGGAAGCTATTATCTACCATGAAGATTGAATGAACCTCAAACAGATTAACAACCAGGAGAAAAACATGAGGTTCCCGCAAGCTATTATAATACGCACGCATAGGTATTCATTATTGCATATGTAGTTAACAATCTCAGTGAGTGTGGCTACGGCATAATCTTATCGGATGACTGAGTAACTTATATATTTTTTTGTAATTCAATCTTCGGCACAGTTCATTCATGAATTTCTCCTTCACAATGAGTAAGCGATACAATTGCCTCATCATGAATCAAACTTGTGTATTTAAAGTATGAAGAAAACATGGTAAATGTCCACATTATGTTCTTCAGGTACAAGTTGGATCTTTCTCAACACAACACCACTCAACTCAACACCACCACTCAACACCACTCCTTCATAAAGTTTGTTGTTCTTTGGTTTTATTAGAGATCTATTGGCGACCTGCAATGTGATAGCTGCTGTTTACGAGAGTTCTTTCCTCAACTGCTCTATTAGGGATGGAATCAATTGGTGTGTGTCTATCTCATTCCCAATATTCAAGATGACCAAACATTTATGAATCTTCCTACATTATTACAACAGCACGGGACGTTGACCACTCAAACCTGTGCCCCCGGTTACCATGTTTTTGTCTGGGACACTCACACAGCACAACTGATCGCTGAAGCTGGCCTTTTATTGCACTGACGCCAGAACTCTAACACTGAACACAGAGTACCATATTGCTCGTACATAAGTAACTTTTTGAACGGAATGGTGTAATCAAATAAAATATTCAAAGGAAGGAAAATGAAAAGTAATATTGTAAACGTTCAGCACATTTAATCAACAGTTGCACTACCTGAAAAAATGTTAATTATACAGGAGACAGTTACAGCAAAGAATCAGAGTTAAATTGAGGTTCATGTTTACAAACTGTGCTTCGTAAACTTCCTCTCCTATAAAGTATTTCAACACAACATTGAGACCGGCGTTGAAAACTATTCAGGAGGATCAATTCTCACGAGGATCTATCCGTCAAACACCAGGTACAAGGATTACAAATTATCTTGAATAAATGGTGAATAATTAAGGAAGTACTAAAATGAAGATATCCCGTATGTTGTCCACGAGAGAAAAATGTTATAAGGCACGTAGATTGTCAAACCCGTACATTTCAACTCAATCATTTCGATCAGTACATAATTTGGATAGTAAGTAATACATGACCCGCCCTGGGGATGCCGCTCATTTACTCACGTTCACTGTGTCGTTAAGTAATCTGTATCCATTGCAAGTGTTTTTTCAATGTGCCAAAATATAATTGCAGTTAATTTGCAGAAAAAGTTGACTTTCAATGGGGTTCACTGCTGTTTTTTTTTATAGTCACATATTTTTCTACTTTGCAGCTGTTTATGTATTCAAGTAACTGCATCACTACTAAGCCTTCAATAATAATAAAAAACTCATGCTCTGAATTGGTTCCGCCCCAAGCCGGTGTAATGCGCTCCATAAGATCCTGCTCTGGACCGGCCCCACTTCCATGTCAAGATGACCAAAGTTGGAGTCATGTAGACTTTATGAGGAATAAATAAAGAGCCAAAAGACCAAACTTGGCTCGCTGTTTTGGTGATCAACATTATCTCGCAGATTTGTAGTGGCGCAATGTGAAGAAAATTTTTATGAGTACCGAAAAATTGTATTAGTGTACAGCTGAAATGTAAATTATGTCCACTCAACGTGCACAGGATGACACGCTGCACATTTTTTAAAGTTTTCATTGACTCAAATATCCAAATGAATCTCTCAAAATTATTCGTAATCTAAGTAATATAGAGTTCGTAATATTTTAAATACACCTTTCTTCTCCCAACCTGGTGTCAAACACGCCAGTCACGCACGAACGAACACGATTTCTCAAGTGCGTATCGTCCTAAGTGTACAAATCGCCTTCTGGGGCTTTGAGATTTTTTTAGTCATTTTGAAATAAATTCTGAATTGGGAAGGAATATTTTGAATTCGATTAACTTCTTCTCCTAGAAATCATAGTAATCCTGCGTCGGATTACTTTAGAGCTCAAAATGCCCAATAAACATCGGCTTTTGAAAAATGTTCTATTAGACGCCATGTCCCAGTCATTGTGACTGCATACCTACTACTGCATCAAACCACCGGTAGCATTATGTCAGGTGGGAAAGTCTTATATGTTGACATCAAATTGACCAATTTCTGTTATCAATTGCCGCATCCAGCAACGGTTGATCTGTATAGCAGCTTCTGTCGTGATCGATTGCTTTTCAGATGGAAGAAAATATGCACCCAATTAAACTTTGTATTGCTCAAAGTTCCACATGGTCTCCACCTTTACACCGTGAAACACTACGAAACATGACCGATGCCTATAACGGACGGAAAGCTGCCCACATGGTCTCCACCTTTACACCGTGAAACACTACGAAACATGACCGATGCCTATAACGGACGGAAAGCTGCCCACATGGTCTCCACCTTTACACCGTGAAACACTACGAAACATGACCGATGCCTATAACGGACGGAAAGCTGCCAACATGGTCTCCACCTTTACACCGTGAAACACTACGAAACATGACCGATGCCTATAACGGACGGAAAGCTGCCCACATGGTCTCCACCTTTACACCGATAAACACTACGAAACATGACCGATGCCTATAACGGACGGAA
>SDVV010037637.1:0-10816 GCA_016164225.1 Gammarus roeselii
AAAAAGGCTACCACAGAAGAAGAGCGGGCTCGCTCATGAAGAAAACTGAGAGCACACACCCTCGTCTTCCCACAAGAGCATTCACAGCCGTGACCGCAGCAACCACAGCTCACCACCTTCCACCGAAGGCAGACACTCCCGTGAACACTTCCAACCCGAAATCCCTGGGCATATCCCAAAACACGCGCACCACAAAAGCTCCAGCAAACCACGCGACCACTCAAGATCATCAGGGTCTGAGTGCGAACAGCCTTCAAATGACCACCAAAATACTCCAGTGGAACTGCCAGGGACTCTGAAACAAGAGAGATGAATTACTATCCCTAATCGCCACCCATAAACCTCTGGTGATTGGCCTCCAGGAGATTGAACTCCGAGATACCGCCACCCTCAGAATCCCCCAATATATCTTACACCTCCGCGAAGGCCACATCAACGTGACTGCTCACGGCGGAGTGGCTCTAATGATTCACCAAAGTGTACCTCACCTTCGTCTTCTTCTGAGGACAGAACTCCAAGCTGTCGCCGTGACGATATGCGTCGCAAGGCCAATAACAGTGGTATCCATCAACTCGTCAAGAAGCCATGACCTCTCTGAAGCACTAATGGCCTAATTGCTTAACCAACGGCCCTCACCAGTGTTCCTCCTTGGCGACTTCAACAGCAACCATGAAACATGGGGATGCATGAGAACAGACCCCAGAGGAGTGATAATGGCTAGCACCATACGCACTCACAACCTGGTCCTCCTCAACGACGGACAACCCACCCGAATCACCCCCGAAAGTAAAACTGCCATCGATTTATCCATGTCACCCCAACTCGTATGGGGAGTTCTGACTTCAACACACGACAGCGATCATAACCCGGTCATCATATCGCTTCTCGCCAACAAAACCGCCCTACGGGGCAGACATTAACTTCGCGTCGGGACTCAGGTGGAACATGGAAAAGAATAATAAGTAATAAATAACTCCAACATACCAAGAAACCCTGCCCCACAAAAACTTCGATTCAACTACCGGAAAGCCAGCTGGATGGAACATTCGGCACACATCGCGTGGAGTGAAATGGACAACATCCCTGAAACCACGTCGGAACGAAACACGAAATCATCGCCCAACTAAACGAAAAATTTCAAGCTGCAGCCGAGGCAAGCATTCCACAATATACCCCTTCCACCTTCTTTCCGAAACCATGGTGGTGCCGCGAGGTACAAGAAGCGAGAGATGAGCGAGAAAAGCTATACCATGCCTACCGACGAGCACGGTCCCCCAGGAACCGAGAAGCGTAGTGGAGAAGAAACGTGAAAGCTGGGCTCAATTAGTCAATTCTATTAATCAAAACCCTCCCCTCTCCCAGGTGTGGGAAAAAATTTGACGTATTCAGGGAAAACCCGAACGACCTATTAATATCCTTTCTGACTGAGGTAGAACTTATTCTTCCCACGCGGAGATTGCAAATAAACTAGCTCAAACATGTAGCCAGATTTCGCAATCAACAAACTACACGGCTGCTTTCCAACGGGAGAGGAACTTGCGAGAAAGCGAACATCTTGACTTTACTTTTAGAAACGAAGAGGCCTACAACAAACTTTTCTCCCTTCACGAACTGCTGAGCGCTCTAGACCATACACCTGAAACTTCACCTGGGCCAGACCGGGTACACATCAACATGATCAAAAATCTCCCAGACGGCGCCCGTGACCACTTATTAAAAGTGTTCAACACTCTGTACTCGAACTCATTTTTTCTCGACCAATGGCGGGAATCTTCAATTATCCCAATACACAAACCCGGAAAATTCCACGGCGACCCACGGAACTACCGCCCTATCGCTCTTACCAGCGTTCTCAGCAAGACCATGGAAGGATTGATAAATACGCGCCTCATCGACTGCCTTGATATGCATGCAGGCCTGTACAGCATCCAGTGTGGCAGCCGCAAGCGCCACTCTACGACGGACCACATTGTAAGAATGGAATCTAACATTAGACAGGCATTTGTCCGCGGAGAACACTTGGTTTCCATTTTTTTTGACGTGGAAAAAGCATACGATACTACCTGGTAATATGGTATCATGAAGGATCTCCACCGCAAAGGGCTGAGAGGCCACTTACCACACTATATCCACCAATTCTTGCAAAATCGCACCTTCAGGGTTAAGGTCGGCGACACCTTATCACCATCCTATCCGCAAGAAATGGGCGTCCCCCAAGGAAGCGTCCTCAGTGTCACTCTTTTCATACTCAAGATCGACCAGATAGCAGACATTCTCCCGCGCGACGGAAGATTGCTTTCATCACTATACGTGGACGACTTACAAATAAGCTACAGGCACCCTAGCCTCTCAACAATTCAACAGGAACTCCAGAAATATCTTAACCTAGCCGGAAACTGATCCTCCCTAAACTGATTCAGATTCTCACCCCCCAAAACGAAAAGCATGCACTTGACTCTCGTGCCCGGCTTACACCTAAAACCAGCCCTAAACCCAATCAACACTCCTCTAGTATACGAAGAATCAATAAAATTCCTCGGTCTTGTGTGGGACCCTAAACTCACATGGCGACCTCGTATTGCAGCTCCGGAGACCCGCTGCAAATAAGCACCCGGACTTATCCTCTCTGTAACATCCATGAAACTCGGAGCCGATATGGACACCGGCATGACGTTATTCAGAACATCAAAACCCTCGCGCATTGACTATGGAGCAATTGTCTACGGTTCAGCAGCCAAAACCACCGCAGAACCTCTCTCAATCATAGTATTTAACGCCCTTCGTATCACAACCGGTGCCTTCCGTTCCACACCCATCGAATCCCTGAACGTGCTTGCTAACGAACTTCCTCTTCCGCCCCGGAGAGACACTCTCACTACAGTACTATTTCAAGACAAGGAGCTACATCAATAGCACAGCCCTCAGTGATGTCACCAACATTCTTGATAAACGCCTCTTTGCGGCTAAGAAGAACATATGCCCACCCTTTTCTATACGAGTGGATAACTTACTGACCTCGCTGAACATCAGACGCAAAGCAATCAAGCCTTCATTCTCCTATTGAATTTTTCAAATCAACTCACCAACGTGGATGATCAGCCCACCACTGGTCAACCTAGATCTGCAGACGTACCCCAAAGCAACAACCCCAACCAAAACGTACCGCCGAGAATTCTCACGACTACTCTATGAACAGTACTCTAAGCACCGCCATAAATACACTGACGGCTCTAAAACACCGGACGGAGTGGGAGTCGCCACCATAGGCGAAGGGACCTCGCGTTCGGCCACCCTACCCCACGATGCACCGCCCTACGGGAGAGTCGGCATCAACTTCGCGTTGGGACTCCGGTAAAACCTGGAAGCAACTACTACCCCACGAGGCATCTATGTTTTCTGCAGAGCTACACGCACTCGAACTGGCCATCTCCATTGCAAAATGTGACCGCCACCCCAAAAGTGTTATATTTTCAGATAGTCTGAGTGTTCTCACCCAGCTGAAAACTCTGCAGTTTGATCACCCTGCCCTGAGAAACATGTGACTTGACCTATTCACAATGTCCGAGGCGAGCCATGCGATAGAGTTCTGCTATATCCCTGGACACGCAGGAATAAGAGGAAACGAACGCGCCAATTCCCTCGCTAAACTGGTGTCTACCCAGCAAGAACAATTTATCTCTATACATTACCGAGACTGGTTCCCAGTCATCAACTCGCGTATAACATCTCGATGGAACGACTCATGGCAACAAAGTGGACTAAAGATGCTTGCAGTTAAACCATCCGTTGGAGAATGGGACACTAAGTTTTCTGATTGGAGAGACCAAGTGTTGCACGGGACGCACGTGGATAACTCACAACCACTTGAAGGACATAGACATGGGACCGGACGCACCACCATGTCCCCGTTGCCACCAAGTGGCAATCAGCGTGAAACACTTACTAGTAGATTGTGATGCACTCGCAGCAGCCCGACCAGCCTTCTTGAGCCCCCCGAGCAACCTGCAATGCCTGCTAACAGAAACGGAACACCGGAAAAAACTGATCGCTTTCGGAAATCTACGGGCCGATCCCGAACTCACTGTCCTCCCTGCGTACTAATTAAGAATTTTCCCATCAACTTCGTGCACGAAGCTGTGCAGAATCGACAGATCGTCGTGCCCTTAGGTGGAGCCCTCAGTGACTACACGGTGGAGCTCCGGCGGAGAACAGAGGGGGCTGCCATCACTCATCACTCCTGTGTATCTGTCAAATTGTCTTTGTATCTGCGTCCAATTTACTTTGCACCCATGTCGAATTTACTTTATATCACTTTGCTAGACCTACTCTGTAATTGTGCTAAGCTTACTGTGTCTACGTTGAACCTACTCTGAATCTAAGTTGAACCTACTATTAATCTACGCTGCACCTACTTCGCCACTTTTCAACCGCCCTACGGGGGAGTCTACTGTGGAAATTGCAAATGGAAGCAATAACTACTACTACTCGTGAAGTTCTAAAAGATTGATAGCGGAGATCCGTTTCGTGTAAACGGCTTTCATGTGCGCACCAGCGTGCGTCTGACAGAAGTGCAATTTTTGTGCCGCTCATAGAAATCCGACGTGATGAGCTTACATTTACTATTAAACATGGTAAAGCTTACGAATATTAGTAGGTTACTTCTGTTCTACAGATTTTTAAAGGCGAAAAGAAATTTCCCATAGCCTACTCGTGGTCGTTCACCGTAGGTGCAAACCGTGACACCTTGGGTGTCGTCATTTTTGACATTGCTCAGCTGGATTATCGTCAGTTCATCTACCAGTTGTTCAACGTGAGTCATAACAGACTTAAGCCCTGGTACCTTGAGAGTCATCCCTCCGGCATTGCAAATCGAGTGGATCTGAAATTACGAAATATTAGTGGACGAAGGATAGACCACCTTAAGAAGTCATTACTGAAAAATCGTGAACTTAAAAATTGTCACTCCAACTTAAGTTTTGAAATTGTCATTGGCCTTCTTTCCCAGTTTGAGGCCACTGGAAACCAGTCCGACAGCAATCCCTCCCAGCGTCCCTCTGGGTCTGCGCAGGAGAGGGGGAAGAAGAAGCTGGCCAGACAAGGGGACTCCGGCCCATCGAGGGACGATGACAGACTTTTGATCCTGGAGAAGAAATATGCTGCCCTGGTAACGGACGGACGATACGACGGCCATGGAAATGATGTACGTAGCAGGCACGTCGCCTCTGGATCAAGCTGTGTGGTCTGATGTGATCTGTTCGAGCTAGTTTACTAAGAAGATATTCGATAATATGCTGCTGCCTTCCTCACATCCAACATCAGATTATAATATTCCATAAATCAGTGCACTAGGCACGGGAATAAAATATATTTAGTTACTATTTCATGGACTATCAGTGGAAGATATCAAGATATTTAGATGTTATTTTTTTAGATCAAAGTCTTTGAAAAAAGAGCATCTTTGTGGATTTGTTAAAAGATTAATAGTTCTTGAGACCAGGAAACGTTCATGAACGAGGAAGATTTTTTAAATCCAGTCTCTTTCATCCGTACTAAGTCACTGCGTAACTTTCTGTATTGTCGGCAGAGCTGCACTCGAGACTTTGCCTCGTTTGCAATGCAGGAAAAAATCAGCGTAATTGGCGTCAATTGACAGATGAAAAACTGAAGCGTTCAGATATTAGGTAGTCATTTTAGGATCACAGATTTCTAAAGGTGCTGCAGGCAATAGCCTGCCCTTAGTCGTTCACCACATGCGGAAGCCCTGCAAACGCGAGTGTCGTCCTTCAGACATTGCTCTGCTGGGTTATTGTATTTAACTGGCTTTGGTTTTTGCGAAGGCGTCAAACCTGACACCTCGATTATCGTCCTTCAGACATTGCTCTGCTGGGTTATTGTCTGTTTAACTAGCTTTGGTTTTTGCGAAGGCGTCATGCCTGACTCCCTGACTTTCGTCCTTCAGACATTGCTCTGCTGGGTTATTGTCTGTTTACCGGCTTTGGTTTTCGCGAAGGCGTCATGCCTGACACCTCGATTATCGTCCTGCAGACATTGCTCTGCTGGGTTATTGTCTGTTTACCTGGCTTTGGTTTTTGAGAAGACGTCATACCTGACACCTCGATTATCGCCCTTCAGACATTGCTCTGCTGGGTTAATGTCTGTTTAACTAGCTTTGTTTTTTGCGAAGGCGGCATGCCTGACTCCCTGACTATCGTCCTTCAGACATTGCTCTGCTGGGTTATTGTCTGTTTAACTGGCTTTGGTTTTTGCAAAGGCGTCATACCCGACACTTTGATTATCGTCCTTCAGACATTGCTCTGCTGGGTTATTGTCTGTTTAACTGGCTTTGGTTTTTGCGAAGGCGTCATGCCTGACTCCTTGATTATCGTCTTTTTGTCATTGCTCTGCTGGGTTATTGTCTGTTTAACTGGCTTTGATTTTTGCGGAGGCGTCATGCCTGACTCCTTGATTATCGTCTTTTTGTCATTGCTCTGCTGGGTTATTGTCAGCGTTTTGCAGTTGAGACTATTCATTTGATGACTTTCATATGGTGACTTGTAATGAATTAAGTCCAGACGTAACTTCCACACCATGTCTAGCATGGTGAAAACTAGAATACATACATAGTAGGCAAAATGTTGAAGAATAACACTGCGTAAAGTGGATATTATATTGTTTTCCAGCTATTTTATATTATTCCTTGATACATGAATAAAGGCTGATGAATAACTCTGAAAAATATTCTGTCTAATAGATTTTTTGCTGTGACTTTGAAGTGATTTATTAATAATACATCTAATACAAGTACTCGCAAATTAAAACTTTCACTGCTCCTCACTATTGAGTAAACTATCTTCCACAGGCTTGGAATTCGAGTGAACAGCAAAACAAAACCTCGCGTGCTTCCTCTAGTGTGCTGGGTGTTGTTTCGTCATCTGACGGATCGGCACGCAATCGAGGAAAGGCTCTTGACCAAGGGCGAAAAGAAAAGCAACGGTACGCGCATTAAAATTTGAACAAGAAGAGTGACGATTCTGTAGACAATACTTTTTCCAAGAAACGCTACAAGGCTTTAGTAAAAGTGTGGAGGAAGAAGACACTCCAGCGATATAGACCAGGGGGAGGCAAGAAAGGCATTATTCCTGTACGAAGAAAAAACTAACCAGATGAAAACTCATCCCAGGGAACGGATATCCTGCCATAGGCATTTCTGCTCCGTAAAGCATTTAGGGCGTAGAACAGCAGGGACGAAAATTGAACTGACCACGCAACTGTGGAGGACAAGCGTGAGAGGCTCTAGCGAGTCGCCCTCTATCGAGAAGCAAAGTAATTCCAGTGATGGTAAAATTCTCATTAAATGAAAACCGTGGAACATTAAAACAAACTTCCTTCGTGAGTATGGTACTTTTCATAATATATTTTTGCAACCTATTCATATAAGGAAATTGTTGAGGCGCTAAGTAGTATGCAAATATCTCGATACAAGATTCACAGAGGAAGCAACTCTCTCCTCTTTTGGGTAGAAAGAAGATACGGAAATCTTTTCGAAATGCGATTCTGGGCTACCACACTCTAGATGTAAGGTCCGCAGCTCAGCACCTGAGATAGAATCATTTGCATACGCACCTCTGCACATTTAGACGAGGTGCGTATACACCGCCTTCAAAATGGGCGAAATACCTGTGGAAAAAAAATATTTAGGAATAATTGTTCAACTATAGGATGTTTAAGGAAACGGTTATGTACAATAATCGGGACCCCTTAACCTCCATCTCAATCAACAATCGGGACGCCACCATAGCATCGAAGTTTTGACGAACGAGAACTGTTACATAGCACAGTTTCACCCAACAGCGTTTAGAGCCGAAAGCTGTTCCACCCGAATAATTTTACTCTCGGAAACATCAGGAAAGAATATCAACAAGACTGAAGACGTTTACGATCTACAGCCTCACGCAAAGATCGAAGAATTGCACTGACGGTCGTAAGCGTTTGGCACAGATTTTCTTATAGGAGAAAACGTTAGCGTTCGATTTCATTACCATCGAAATTCGGCATGCTGAATCTTCGCTCAGAGGCAGCATCGTGAACGATGACTGACTATAACGGAGTTTCGAATTGACATTTCTTGAGTTTTTCGCGTATAAGCTCCCTACGGGGAAGGCTACGATGACTCGAAGCTCCGGTGGAAATAAATCAAATCGCGTCTAAATTCAATACAATCAACCAAAACACCCCCCTGTCTCACGTGCGGGGATCGTCTCCGTCAGACGGAGACTATCTTCTCTTCCTGTGCGGATATCGAGGACCAACAAGCACAGTCCTGCAGCCAGATATCGCAGTGAACAAACTCCACTGCTGCTTTTCAACTGGAAAAAATTAAGAGAAAGTGAACATATTGACTTTACTTCCGCAAACGATGAATTTTATAACAAACTTGGGGTGGATGGATGATTATTAATTTTATAGATCATTAACACATTATCCATTATTTCGTGGGCTCTATTATTTATCTGTGCCATTTTTTCATGGTGATCAGATTTGGATTAATCATATAATTAGGTATCGTTAGACGCCCGCAGGGGCGTCTAACGGGGAATTTGCACTCTCCCGGGCGCCTACAGAGTCACAATTTTGTCGACTTGAACAATGCTAATGTATTTGTGCGAGAGTTCCTGTTGGTGTTTGTGAGAATAAGTGTTTTTTCAGTGTGCTCGATCGCGCGTGCATGGACGTGGACCGCGTAGCTATAAACCATGTGATGTGGTGCAGTGCGGTTGGATTTACTCTTATCCGTGAAGCAGTAGACCTTGTACCAATTTCGACGATACGATCTGTGCGCACTTACGCGTACATATTACTTTTCGTGTCCAGAGGGGTTGAAGGCGGGGATTCGTTTTGTCTGAGTCTTCATTTAACCTGAATTAATGAATTGTACTCTAACCTAACTAGACCACGTAGCTGTAGACATTGTGTTTTGTTGCTGTCTGAGCATACTATGTCCGTGTAGACGTAAACTTTGTACCAGTCTTGAAGTTTGTAATGATTGAGAGCATAGATCCGGTCTGTCTAAATATTTTCCTTGTGCGCACCAGCGTGCGTCTGACACGACGGAAATTTTCAAAATGTTCTTACTAAGAAATGGTTGTTTTTTCCGCACACAGATGTGCGAGCCTACTAGAATCCATGATCGTAGAGCCCTATGAGAGAGCCTATTATGACTCAGGTTGAGGCTCCGGTGGAAATATGGTTTAAATGAAATTAAATTTAAGTTTCCTTGATACTTTTTGTCCCCAGCGTCTCGTTGAGAAATGGGATGGTGGGGGAGGGCCCGGTTACTGCGATGCAACGGGTGAACCACTTACCGCTACCGGGCCCTGCTGTTGACCGTGATCACGGACCTCATTCCTGACCCAAACGAGTGTGTTGCGGGTCCAGGCGTGCGAGTATGAGAGAAGTGCGAGGTGTGCCTTGCCGTCGGCCACCCATCTCTCTGGGGATTCGGCCTAGCGGCGTTACCTATATCCTACGATCGTAGGAAAATGCAACACCTGGAATTAACCTGCATTAACAGGGACGTGTTGTTTTTATACAATGTTATTGATCGTTATCAAGAGCTCATTGGTGTCTTAGATGAGAGTGACGGTCACGTCTTTCGTGTCCTGTTGATAGGTAGGTCAAGCAGCTCCATTTGTTGGCTAATGTGCCCCGATCGTAACGCGCGATTCTGCCCTTTACATTTGTACATTTTGTTCGCTTCACTCCTGCTGCAACATTCAGTTTACCGCCTCATTTGTTTGTACTGTTGTTCGCTATACCTGCCGCCTCGTACTCATTCAAGTTTTTTCCTTGCTAGCATTTGTAAGAGCTAACGAGTGTTTTTTCTATACTTTGTTCACAATAAAGTTTCATTAAACATTTTTTAATTAAAATTGGCCCTTCTACCTTCTTCCAGTCTTCATTGTTCAGGTTTGAACTATGACCTTAACATTGCCGAGGAAGGTTGAATGTTTTCAACCTTCCTCTGCAAATAAATTAGAATGAAAGACTACCAATAAAGGAAGGGACGGGAAGTGACTGAGTCGCATACATACGTGGATAAATGCTGAAACCACTTACTTGCCCGGCTATCTCGCGGGAGGATCAAGACTACCATAGAGGGGCAGAATAGAAAAATTGAAATTGTTTTTTTCCCGTGCCGATTATCAAGCGATTGTTGGAAATCGCTTGTTCCCGTGCCGTATACCAACTGACAATCGCTTGTTCCCGTGCCGTATACCAACTGACAATCGCTTGTTCCCGTGCCGTATACCAACTGACAATCGCTTGTTCCCGTGCCGTGTACCAACTGACAATCGCTTGTTCCCGTGCCGTATACCAACTGACAATCGCTTGTTCCCGTGCCGTGTACTAACTGACACTTCAGAGAGCCCCTTAGATCACAGGCTGGTCCCCAGTTGGTGCCGAGACTTTGAACCGCACGTTTGTTTTGCTTGCAAAGTTTCCAATTAACGTAAACGTTAGAAGCGAAACAGCCGGTCAAGAGGCCTTGATGAGTGAGCCCTCCTGGCCCCTGGCGTAAACCGGTGGTCCAATCGGGGAAAGAAGGAAGTAATTTGTGTCTTAACGCTCCCGTGCCACATAATAACTGAAAACCCCCTATATAGTAAAGGCTGGTCCCTAGTTTGTGCTGGGACCTTAAACCGCACGTTTGCTTGCACTATCTATATTAATCTAAATTAAAGTAAACTCGGTAAAGCCGGTCAAGAGGCCTCTAAAGTTAACTCCCTGGCCCCTGGCGCGAACCAGGGGGCCGATG